>JALMQS010000225.1:15633653-15768891 GCA_024734495.1 Forficula auricularia | reverse complement strand
TATGTACGAAATTTCACATGTGCACTCATTGATAAATTAAAAGTAGTATTTTCACAACGTTTATAGATTCCAAATTCTGATGAGAGATCTTATTTTATTAAAACAGGGAAATATTTTCTTGACAGTTTTCGTATTATCCATGCTTAGGCCAATTTTATTACTGAGAAAATTTATGTAAAGTGGCTGGGTGAATAACATACATTTATACTATCAAAATAAAGGGTTACAATTATGATTGAATGCTTGGTACATACGGTTTGTCATATAGTTTGTTTATCAATTCTGGGGAGAGATAGATAGATCTATATTTACTCTTTACGAAGAAAAAACATCCGAAAATAAAAAACAAAAAAAAGATAATAAAAAATACTACAGTTACTTTAATACTAGTATAACTCTTAACAATAATATTTTGACATTGAAAAAGAGTAAACGCATGAATAATAAGACATTTTTTTATAAAAGTTCAAATGTCAAAATAGGTCGGAGAATGGTTCTGAATAGTATCTCAGTAAGTATTATGCTCCAGGAAATAATTATTGTAATTTCAATTTTGTACCTTTCATTTGAGACGCATCACCATATGGCATTTGCACTACTATCTTGTCTAATGAGCATCCGCATTTGACATTTGTACTGAGAAATTGCGAAATTTGTAAAGGTCAATTGCGATAAAAAATCAAATTCAAAATTGAATTCAGAATTTTGATTATTTGTTTGTTTAGTAAATATACAAAACTAGACCTTTGACTCTGTCTGGAACCCAAACAAGGAAAGAAAAATCAGGAGTGTTGAGATTCTAAGATAATATTGAGGTTTACTGTGTTGATATTGAAAGCTTTAAATTGATCTACGAAGAGGTTTTTCTTAGCTCATCGAAAACCCCATTTCATATTGAATGTCCTTAATATAATATATGGTATTAGAGCAGAGCTATTAACTCGAAGACTATGGCCTTATCAAGATGGTCTGCTTTCCTGATCATCTTGCTGCCGTGATGCAATATTTTTCCGGACAGTCAAGATGATCTTGATAGCGGCCCTTCTCGTAATTTTATTTTTTTGTTGTCAATGGTTATCTGCCTGAATTTATAAGAAGGTATGCAAAAGAGGGCATGAAAATATTTTCTGTTGTTTCCAAGTCAATAAATAAGTTCAACTTCAACATATCAGGGAATTATTACTATAGTTCACTCTACTCCATTTTATCCAAGATGCAAATCAATTTTGGTTGTAGGTATTTCACGCTGTTTCATTTCTAGTGTTAGAAAAACAAAAAAAAAGTTATTGTGGTCCTTTACTGATGGATCTTTATAAAAACAAGTTATAACAAAATCATGGACATTGTTTTATTCGTTTATATGCTGAAATTCACAAATTTATTCAAATTTTGATTATTGTAATTGAATGTAATGGAAGGCAGCCCAGGGGTAGTGAGGAAAGAAAAATTAACACATATCAAATAAGGTATAATTTATTGGAATCCTTCTTCTTCTCCTTTCAAACCGACGTTTCTTAGGATTTTTCCTCCTTCTTCAGAGTTTCAAAGGGTCAATGAATGAAACAAATAAAATGTTTCCTTCTTCTCTCCACAGTAGTGTTCAAAGAGAGAAGAAGGAAACATTTTATTTGTTTCATTCATTGACCCTTTGAAAGCCCTGAAGAAAGGAGGAAAATCCTCCGAAACGATCGGTTTGAAAGGAGGAGAGGAATCCAATATAATTACACCTTGATTATGTGATAATGTTTCTTTCCTCTACCCGTGGGTTTCGTTCCATTACATTCAATTAAAATTTCTACCAGTCCGACTACCCACTCAGAGAAAATTTTTGTTGCAAAAAAATTTGATTATTATTACTATTCAGAATTAATCAAATAAAAACATTTTATATGAAATAAGAGAAATTTTGTTTTCATGAAAAATTTAAAGTGGAGATTTTCAAGATTGTTAAATATTTTAAAGTCCTCTGAGTCCAAAAAAGTGGTGTTTATTAGAAAATGTTTCTGTTTTTTTTTATCAATCTTTTGCCTAAATTGTTGAAATGATAATTTTGCAATCTTGAATTTGCAGATAATTAATAAAATCTCAATCCTTTTCCTTCTTCCATCCATATTATCTTTTTAATTCATAGAAATATTTAGGGTGTTTAAATATTTATTGTTTATTTATTTTTAGTACCTGCATTATTCCACTACATTTTAAGATTTTTCAAAATTATTTAAAAATCAATTTTACCACCGTGTTTTTTAGTCTTGTATTCTTTAAAGTTTTGTTATCCTAATCATTAGAATTGAGATAATTGTTTACTAAAAAAGTTCTAGAAGTACCTACCCTAAAAAAGGCTCAAAGAGAGATTTCCATTACAGCTATGAATTAATCGAATTTGGTTTATAGTGAAACATTTTTAAAATTATATTAGTGGCGTTTCACAAGTTCCTTGTGAAACACCTCCAACTCCAACCTAAGATATGAATTATCTAAAATATAATAAATTTCATTATAAAAAGTTTGTTATCAACAAGAGATGAATTTTTATTACATAACCGAAGTGGTTTTATAAATATGTTAGGAAGTAAAATCGTCAAGTTTGATCCTTGGTGTTTATCAAGTTATTTTTTTTCTGAATTTTTATTAAATTCCGGCCTGTATATTCCCTAGTGGCTGCCGCTGGCTGCTATACAGCTTTATCCCTCTTGGATCTGCCCTGCGCCCCTTGTCAATAATTCAATTAACCCTAAAGTGAATTAAATCAAAATCTCACCGCCGAAATTTGGACGCAATCGGATATCGTAGCCGTCGAGAAGTTTGGAGATAGTTTGAGTGACGTTCTCGAGGCGCTCGGAGGCAAGCGACAGTTCCGTTCTATAACATAAACAAATTACTTATTAATTATTATTAAATCAAATTTAATTAATTAAAAAAGATAACGTATATTTTCTAATTTTTTGACATTTGTGTTATCCACAAACTAATTGAATTTGAATGAAATGAATAAAATTCCGTCCTCATTTTTACCTTCACTGATTCTTTTCGAATATTATTTATTTTAATATATATATATACTTTTAGTCGAGGGGTGATCCGCGATTGGAAGTAGGTGTACACCTTTTTGGAAATATTTTGGAAGTACTTGGAAATATTTGGAAGTACTTGGAAATATTTGAAAGTGCTTGGGAATATTTGGAATTACTTTGGAATATTTGGAAGTACTTGGAATTATTTGAAAGTACTTGGAAATATTTGGAAGTACTTGGAAATATTTGTAATTGCTTTGGAAATATTTGGAAGTACTTCGAAATATTTGTAATTGCTTGGAAATATTTGGAAGTACTTGAAATATTTGGAAGTACTTGGAAATATTTGGAAGTACTTGGAAATATTTAGAAGTACAAGTGGAAGTAGGTGTACAACATATTAGGTCGCGGTTCACCCATCGCTTTCAGTTCTTAGGGAATCCATCAAAAAGTTACACACGAGCCTATTAGTGTCGATATAATGTCTATCCGTCAGTCCCTTGCAGCTCGTTATGTAATTAATAATAAACACACTTGAAATTTCTAAGTTCTATCTATTCATTTTCTTCAAAATTAAAAATCGTATTTAAATTTTAATTATATGATTATTTTGGGGAGCGTCGAATTTTTTGTGGGTCCTTATAAAGTATTCCTTGATTAAAATAGGTTAAATTAAAAAAAATAATTCTTTTTAAAATGACGGTGTGAAAAGACACCAAAGTGGTCATTTTTAGATGATTTTTCTATCTGTCGGTATTTAGAACTGTCCTAAAATAATGAAAAAATTTCTCAAATTTTTCATATCTAACATTTAAATCATCGGCAAATAAGAATGAATTAGAATCAAGAATTATAATTTTCTGCTACATTCCGACCACAGGGTGGAGAATTAGAAATCAAATTACCATTTTAAACATATTTTTCTTTGTTCATTTGATAATTCTTCTTAACATTTCAAATGGAACAAAAGCATATTACAAGTAGACCCGTGAAGTCACGACATAAATTTGTCTTGAAAAAAACAAATTATTTTATCCTTCTTTAGCCCTTCTTTGATTTACAGAATATCAATAACATTGGTATAAGAACATTAACTGAACTAAGTAAGCTTTCGAAGTTTCACTTATATCGAGTGATCTCGCTAGAAAAATAAACATTCACCTTATTTTTTTTGTTTAAATTTTCAGTAATTACCAATGTTCTTTAAGTCTATAATTTTTATAAAAATCATAATTATTTTTGTGATAAAAATGTCCAGTTTTTGAGGAACGAAGAAACCTAGAGACTTGTGTTCAGATCTCGAGAGCACTGTATATGCATTTCAAAACAAAATTGTAATAAATAATTTTAATTCTAATTTATTTAACTCTATTATTATCTTTAATTATTTAACTTTCATGTTGGTTTGATATTAATCCAGGGTGTCTGAATGAAGGTTATATGATATGCATTAAAACAAATACTCAAAGCTATTTTTTAATTGAGAAAAAGCTTAATAAAGATGAATATATTCTTTGAAAGCGAAAACTGTTCCCAATTAAAGCTTTTAACGGAAAAACTTTTAGCATCCTCATCATTCTCATTTTATTTTATTTATTTTTTTTTTTTATAGGTCACTTATTTAAATAGAAAACTCGTGTGGGTCTATTATTAACTAAAATGAGATAGTTATATTCTTTAAATACAAAAAATAATTGAAATAATTAATTTAATTATATCCCGAATCCTGAATATCGGGTGGGCCAAAGTTTGGAAGTCAATCGTTTTTTTCGCATTATTTTTATCTTAGTGTATGGCTCAGATCACCACGAAGTCTGATGACAAAATTTGTCAATTTCAAAAAAGAAGAACTGATTAGATTTCGGGTTTACTTTTTTTATAACTTATGAATTAAAAATATTTTTTTTTTTTTTTTTTGGTAAAAGCAAAGATCAATTACCCTCTGAAAAAACAACATGGCAGTTATGAGTAAAACAGAAGCTCAGATGCTCCCTGTCAAAAAACAACATCTTTAATCTAGGCACGATCTAGAAGCGAAAATTCGAATAAGTGAAAGTCCTTGCCGGTTCGGTTAAGATATATTCAGTTCGGGTCGGTTCTTCGGTTCGTATACCTTAATTTCGGGCTGGATTTTAGGCGGTTAGGTTGGCGCTAGCGAGCCGAACTGAATATATCTTTAACGAACTTTACAAGGTTTATTTGGGCACCCATCTGTTCTTCGGTTCGTATACCTTAATTTCGTGCTGGTTTTTAGGCGGTTAGGTTGGCGTTAGCGAGCCGAACTGAATATATCTTAACCGAACCTTACAAGGTTTGTTTGGGAACGCATTTTTTATCTAATTGAACCGAGATCATAAACCGAACCTGTTCAAGCTGTTTTTTGACAGAGGGGATCTGGTCTTCATTTTAGCCTTTTTTTGAATTAGATTTTCACTATTTACCACGACAAAGGCATAAACATTTCAAAGAGGTCCTTCAAGAAAACAAATTAAATATCTTTATTTATTTATTGTTTATTTTTTTCTCTTAGGTACTATAAATAATAAATATTAAATATGGTATATAGGTACATTAATAAATTTGTCTGACCATCTCTTCGGTTGTTTTTCTAGTTTTCTCTTCTTCTCTTCTAGGGTGCAATTCTGTAATTATTTTCGTTGACTTATTACCTTCTAATCTTGCCATGTGTCCATATCCAAGTTAGAAGAATCAAATGGAGATGGGCTGGACATATACCATGATAGAAGATAAAAAAGGTGGACGAAATAAAATTAATAATTAAAGAAAAGTATCCTTTGAAAATATCTAGTATTATATCTAAATTTATTTCTATGGGCTTTCACTTTTTCCTCTAATTCTTTATATTGTTTATCCTGACGAGTTAAAGCCAATAGTCTTTTTGAAAAGTAATTTGTGAGAAACATAGATATTCAAACCTAATTCCTTTCGATTTTAAATTTCATACAAACGCATTCGCCAACTTGATATATCCTTAAGGACATTCTCATCCCACCATCTTTACCACATCATTCACTCATACAAGACCCGCCCGCATAGTAGTAGCTTGGGGACCCTTTGTATTTATCCTTCTTCTTTCTTTTCACGTTGCATCTTCTTGGTGTAACACGTTCTGTTTAGGACTTATTAAAAAAAATTATTTTCCTAAAATTTTGTATTTATTCACATCAAACACAATACACACTCTTTGATTTATTCTTTATAAATTAAACACCCTTGTATTCACACACTACAAAAACCTTTTTAAGTATATAGGTAGACAAAATATATGATCCTTATACGAAAATTAAAAATTTTCCCTAACAAAATACAGTCAACTCTCGACAATTCGAACTTCGATAATTCGAATTTTTCGTTAATTCTAACTCTTCAGCTGTTAACTTCGGTAAACGGAAAAAATGCTGTGTATTCTGATACGCTCGATAACTCGAAATCTTTTTCGCAACAAGAGGGTGAGAGAACATTCTATAATACGAATTAGGCCACTTCCCTCTTTATAATTCGAATTTTTCCTCGGAAAAAACTATGCTTAATTTTTATAATTAGGTATGTTATTATCTATTGCTTTGGAAAGCGGGCCTAAATGTACACCCTGAGTAAAAATCGAATGGAACAACGTCCTTTATTTGCAGAAACAGGCGTATGCCTATTAAGAAGATTAAGAAGAAGATTAACTATTGCAAAGTTAATACATATGTAATTTTTGTGTTCTTTTTGTCGATTTCATTATTTTTACTTTTTTACTTGAGGCTATATATAAAATCTATGTAAGCTCACATATTTACAAAAATATAATAAAAACTCTTAATAATTCGAATTTTTTTCTTTCCTCTTGATAATTCAAACTTCATGTTTATTCGAAAAGTCTCGATAATTCGAATTTTTCTTGTAGGCCCTTGGATTTCGAATTATAGAGAGTCGACTGTATTAGAAAAGTATAGTCGAAAATCCACAAAGTTTTTTTCATATTAACTTTTATGTTTCTTAATTCTGTATCTTCTTAGAACTTAGGTATCAAGCATATTTTTTTTTCTATTCCTCTCTCATTTAATCAAATCAAAGACTATTCGCTATTTCTATGAATTCCTAGATTATTTTTAAAATTCTATTTTTTTTTTTTTTTTTAAATTTTAGTGAAATTATTTTTATCATCCACCTCGCGCCTGATGTCATTTATACTTTTTTTTAGCAATTGTAATTTCATTTATAATTCAAACTAACAGAGCATAAATCCTGCTCTTTTTTTGTAGATATGATCCAATTTTAAAGTTCATCTCGACCAAAATGAAAGCATTATATTTAAAATTTTTTATTATAAATTATATCCGCTTCGTTGATCTGAAAGTTTTATTTTTAGATTCATGTTGAAATGATGATTGAAACGTTGGCAATTAATTTAATTATATTGTGTGTAAAATTAAATTGTTTACAAATTTAACTTATGTATTTCTATATAATTAATAAAATTTTATGTTTTTAAATATGAAATGAAAAAGAATTGTTACCATTTTACATATTATCTTTCGTCTACTCCAGAATTCTGCAGACTTCTGCCTCGCGAGCCACTTTAGCTACAAGTAAAGTTGAGAATTAAAATTTAACGGTTAAATAATATTCAGAATTAACAGATCAGTGCAAAAATTCTACTTATGAGTGACTTTACATCACAAGTTCAAAAGTAAATTACAAAGCAAGGAAAATACTGATTTTTCATTACTAGAAAAATTTATTAAATTTGGAAAGAAATTGATTTTGTTATCTGAATATTTAGGAAGGGAATTTTATTTTTTTTTCTCAAACTTGTTTCGATATCGCCGAGAAATTATAAAGATTATTTCAAAGCATCACTTTTAAATATGAAATCTTAAAAAATCTTTTTCTTTTAATGTTTTTAAGTTTCAGAAATAATAAAGCGACCTTAGTATTTATTACAATTTCTCTTAATGTCAATGAGAAAGGATTATTTTTTTCCATTTGTTAGTGACATGGCTAATTTCGAAATCCAATAGCAAAGATATGGATCTCCAAATTTGAATGTCTTGCTACTGAAAAGGAAGAACTAAAAAAAAAATGTAGTCAAATTTCACACCACAAGAAGACTATTATAAAAACCTACAGAAGGCAGACTCAATGATTTTCAATTCTTGAAATAGTTTTCCGGAATTATATCAAGAGTTGAAAAAATTTGCATTTGGTGTACCCAAGTATCTATTTAAGTGAGCAAGCTCATAGTTCACACTGATTTAAAAGCAATGAGAGCAATTTTTCTAGTGGTTTTCTCTTTGATTAAAATTCACTTAACATTATAACTCATTTTTAACCGACTTCAAAAAAAGGAGGAGGTTCTCTATTCGACTGATATTTTTTTTTGTGCCTATGTATACCTCATATCTCAGCCAATTGTGAACCGATTTTGAAAAAATTTTGTATTGGGTCCAGTCTACCTTCCGATTGGTCCTATTTTTTTTATAGGTATTAGACCTTTTTTGTTAGGTTTGTTCAGGACTAACTTCTTTGTTTATGGACCGATTTCGATGATTCTTTTTTTATTGGAAAGAGGGTATCTTAGGGATAGTGCCATATTAATTTAGTCAAGTTCTGATGATATGATCACTATTAATAACATCACTAAAAGAGAAAAATAAAAATAATTTTTAAGAAAAAAATAAAACCGACTTCAAAAAATTAAATGCAACAAATAAAATACTACTAAAAGGTATAAAATAATTATTATCTTATTTAGTTACAACTAAACTACGAAATATTAACATGAAATTACTTTTTTAAGTCGGTGCCAAACAGATACCTTTTATGAATCGCACTCGACGGATCTTACTTAGTACGTTTTGGTTGGTACGCTCGCTTATAGGTATAGTTTGTTTGGCACCGACTTCAAAAAGTAATTTCATGTTAATATTTCGTAGTTTAGTTGTAACCAAATAAGATAATAATTATTTTATACCTTTTAGTGTATTTTATCTGTTGCATTTAATTTTTTTGAAGTCGGTTTTTATTTTTTCTTAAATTTTTTTATAATATAACACATTTAAAAATATAATGATTTGGCTTTCAATGTTTTTGTGGGACATGTTTGGCTCTTTCATTTATTTTTTGTGAAACCTACCTCTCAATTTTACCCAATTTTTATTATTATAGTTGATACAAGATATAAATGGATATCCTCCAATAAAAACCCTTCATTGTTTTTTATCAAATTTTGATTTTTTTTTTGCAAAAAATTTTTAGAGCTACCTCCAAAAAATGAAAAAAGGAACCTTACTATGACGTTAGGTTCCAAAAGAAATTATATATTTCATTATAGATTATACTATACTGTTCATTTTACTGATGATTATTTGTTAGAAACCAACGCACACATGGACACTCAAAAAATGATAACAAAATAAATTTATACTAGAATTTCATATAAAATGTTTTTGATTTCAAAAAATATATTAAATGAAAAAGTATAAATATGAAAATTTCAAGGATCCGTTATATCAAAACCGTATTGTATATAACAAGCTCCACGAAGGTATATATGCTTTATGATATATCTACGCAATATGAGTAGGTACTTAATAGAAATCATGCTTTTATTGAAACATTATAAGTTTTGATTTTTGCAGATTTTTACGTAGTCTCTTAATCTAAAATAGCGGTTGTTAAAAAATCTAATAAATGCTTCTTATGCTACATAATTAAGATATACTTTATCCGACTTTATGTATGGCATCACTATCCATAACTATAGGTATAAGGTATATGGTATAATATAAATTCAATTTTTTCTAATGTTCTACATTTTTGAACCCAAAGATGTTAAACAATGGTGTCATTGTCACGGAACGCACCGGAACGCTAAACTTGCGATGACACCACTGGTCTAAAGATAAAAGCCCATATTCTAATCACTGAACGGATTTTTTCTGATAACCAATTAAAAAGTTTATTATATTTTTCATAGGATAAGAAATTAAGATCATAATTCATATAAAACCCATTCTTTAATATAAATTCATCCCTTATTGTGGAGCACCTTTTTTCTTTTTGATAATAATTCGAAATTTAATTTAAGACCGCAGATAACATCAGCTGGATTTTTAAAGAATAACTGGAGGGTACTATTTAAGAAAGGCTGTTTGCCAGATTGAATCGGCTGCTTTGTTTTCTTCACTCAACTTTTTTCATAAAATATCCAATAGCGAGCTGAGTGAATGCGATCAATCTTTCACTTGCCACCCCCCACCCCACCCCCATCCATATCCACTTCCTTTTTCCGTTTGTTTGACAATGAAATATTGAACGATAAATAAAGAAGATCTTATCAACTATTATTTTTTAACTTGTTCAGATAAAAAAAATGACAATCTTTTTCATTATTTTGAAAAAGTTGAACTTTATATTTTAGTCTCTTGAAAAACTTCTTTAATATTTTTCTATAAAAAATAGCACATTATTCGCTCAGGAGCTTTTATCAACTTTGGCGTGTTAAGTGTTCTTAAGATGAATATTGGATCTACAAGATCTCGTGATAATGCAATGAACCAGTGAGCGTACCTAGGGGCGGTGGATGCGGTCCGCACCGGGAGGCACTTATTTTGGGGCGGCATTATTTAATACATATTTAATTATAATTGTAAAAAACAAGTTGTTCACTTCATAAGTTTACTATTCGATTTCCACGAATTATGAATTACTATATGATTTCGAATATTTTTTCTCGTCGTTAAGTCAATGTAGGGTAGAAAATATTATCTTTAGGCTTGAGTAGTTAAATATGGCATCCATGGTAAACAAGTTCCCCCACCTATAGTTTGTTTCAATTAGAATTATTTATTTCAGTTCATTAATTTATAAAAAAAAAAAACACCATTTGATTGACTTAGAAAGGGCGGCAAATTGGAGACCGCCCCGGGCGGCAAAAGTTCTAGGTACGCCACTGGAATGAACATTTGACATGCTATTACAAGAAATGTACACACAGCCCCTCTGATGATGCCCCCCATCTTAATAATTTAGCTGAGATCAAATGTAAATTTACGATAATTTAATACAAAATATATTTTGCAGATTTAATGTTTCTGTTGTTGAGTTAATTGTCAAAAGCAAAATTTTGGTCGGTATTTTTAATGAGATGAATGATCTCTTTAGAATCGACAACGTTTTCAGCTACTAATTTTGAAGTCGTTTTCAAAATTATTCAGAATTAGAGCGTTGAAAGCTTGTGCATTCTGATGAGATTAGGTAGATATAGCTATGATTAAAAATGTCCATGTGGTCTCCGATGCGACATTTCTTTTGATTAAATATATTTCAAAATTTCATTTATTAAATTTCTGATATTATAAACAAAAACAAAAATAAATAAATAAAATAAAATATATGCTTCATCATCAGCTTTTTTTAATTATAAATATTATTTTTCATGGGGTCAATACCGTATGGATATTGAAAATTTTTCGATCTTTACTTAGCTGGGAGCCAGTTAAAATTAAAATCAATTTTCAGGTCACATTCATATTTAACCATATGTATGCCTTTTTGTAACATTATCTAAAATTGTTTGTTTTGACAGAAAACATTTTAAGTAAACTGGAATTTGATAATTCAATTTTGCTGTTCAAACAAAGGCCTGACATTTTTATTGAATGATTTCAAAATTTCTAAAGATTCTATTGCGCTTATTAATTTTGGGTTTCTTTCTGTTTTTATTAATCTAATTCCTGTTCCTTTGGGAAAAGAGTGATTGTTTGAATTTGAATGTTCAGCTAATGAATTCTCTTTTTTCTGATTTCTAAAATCTCTAAAGTGTTCGCTTAATAGAATTTTCAGATCCTTTCTGTTTTACCTACATAGATCGCGTCACAATCTTTGCATTTCAAACTATAAACTCCTTCTTTTTCTATATTGGGCAATTTGTCCTTTTTATTTGAACCTAATTCTTTCCCTAGAGTAATTGGTGTTTTGAATATTGTGTTGAATTCTAATTTTTTCATTTTCTGTTTTAATTTTTCAAAAATTTGTCCATAATATGGAAGAACTAACTTAGGGGTTTCTTTTTCACTCTTTTGTGTAACAGAGGACAACCTCTTTGTTTCTCTTTGTGAATCAACAACACTGCTACTCTCGACAAAACAAAAACTTTTCAATTAATATATATAGTATGCTTATTTGCATCAAGTAGAGGAAAACTTCATTGAACTATCTTTTCAATTAATTCTTCAAATTCTTTTTATAATAAAAATTAGTGTTGTGCAACTTCATTAAAACTA
This sequence comes from Forficula auricularia, assembly GCA_024734495.1. Taxonomy (NCBI): domain Eukaryota; kingdom Metazoa; phylum Arthropoda; class Insecta; order Dermaptera; family Forficulidae; genus Forficula; species Forficula auricularia. Next base: position 15,756,584 of record JALMQS010000225.1, on the reverse strand, counting down.
TAACAATCACTGCTTTGGGGACCATTGATATGAAACTCGGTACTCTTAACATGTCTAATAATAGCTATTTAAATAAAAATGCATTAAAATCTATGGCCGATATTATTTTTTCAGGGGTTAATTATGGGAAAGAAACGCTTTTAATTCAAAGCGGAAAAAGTGGAGAACTTAATGGCGGTTTCCCTTTTCCAATCTTTTGTTCAATTAAATTGGGGTGGAAATCATGCCGCATTCAAATAGACACTTTTTCATAATGTACTATAGAAGCGATTTGTGCGTATATACGTGTAAGGCCTTTTTCCAATGAATTATAATTTCAAAAGTTTTAGTTGTTAATTCCTTCGCTTCGCTAAATGGATTTCTCAAATATTCCGTTGGTTTCCTTTTAAAACAATGTTTGAAGCTTAATCAACCCGGAAATTTCGAAATACAAGAGCAAATACTGTATACATTTAATTATTCGACTTTCATTTATTCTTTTAAAATCTAATCCCTATTAGTAAAGAAAATATTAATATTTTTTAAATATTATTTAATTAATTTTTTATTATTATTAATTATATTAATCTAGTCTAGTAGAAAAAAGTAAAATATTTGTATATTTTGTATATGTGCTCTAAGAACATCAAAAGCCAATATCAAAAGAAAATTTTATAAACATTAAGTTACTTTTTTTAGGGCCCAGTTTAAAAAGTAAAATGGGACTCCATTAGTGTCGATAAAATATCACTCTGTCTGTATGCCCGTCTGTCAAAGGATCAAAGCTCGTAAACTATGTAGATAAGATTCAAATTTTAACTTAAATTTACAAGTTATAAAAATTCCAATTTATGTGCCACTCGTTATTTTAAGTGGAGAAGATAAAAAAGAATAATTCGGGCCACATATTCAAAATACACCATATGTTCCCCTTCTAGTATTTCAGTTAGGTCAAAAAACTAGACTAGTGCTTTTTAGTGTTGCGTTCTAAATTAAAATCGGCTTATTACTGTCACTACAACAGCCTGTTCGTCTATCTGAGCATTGTAGCTCATAAAATTATTAAGATACAAACTTGAAATTTACTAGTTTAACCAAAATCAAAATCATTTTAAAATTCTAATTCAACAATTATTTTGAGGAGAGTTGAATTTTTGTGGGGACAAAAAATCATTTATCTTTGGATGTGAGCTTGAGCTATCCATGTAAAGATCTTCTAATGTAGAGTTAGGCTAAATTCTTTTAATTCGTTTGTGTGAGAGGGCCCCAAATTAATCATTTTTAAATAATTTTCTTACCTGCCTTTTAGCGTTCAAAATTGGCTTAACTTAAAATTATGAATTCCAAAAATTTGTTATTATATTATTATCAACGAAATATAAGAAATAATCTTGATATCTCAAGTATTTTTGAAGATATTATATATAGAATCATCGGATGCCGTCTGATTTTGAAATTCGAAATTTTTTTTAATTTCTATACGATAAATATTTATCGGGCAGGGTCGAATTTTTTCAGGCCTAAAATAATAATGATTTTTTATCATGCGGGTTGAAGTAAACCTGTAAAGATCTCCTAAAGCAGAAAAAGGCTGTTTTTTTTAAATTTAATTCTTATTGAATTGACTGTGTGACCGGGTCCCATAGTGGACATTTGTAGATAATTTTCTGATTTCTTGAACAAAACCCCCGAGGCCAGAAATGAGACTTTCACGGTATCATTAGATATTTCAAAGGCTTTTGATATAGTCTGGCACAAAATCATCTTGCCTAATTGGCCTCTTTTGGCATTACGTCGAAAGTCTGCAAGATGTTTGAAAGTTTTCTTTCAGACCGTAGTATTTAAGTTAGTGATGGAATATCGTCCTCTTCCTTCTATACCAACACTGGAGTTCCTCAGGGATCGGCTATCTTCTCCACACTCTTTCCTTTCTAATATCAACGACCTTCTAAATTTGCCCTCCAATACTATTCATTGTTACGCAGATGAAAGCCCTCCATAACATGCATCGAATAAAAACCGCGTAGACATGGCTTCCTCAATTAATTTAGATTTATGCAGACTTAAAAATTGAGAATCTCAAAATTGGTTAACTTTGCAGTCAAAACGCAATGTTGCCTAATCTCTAGGCGCATCGATAGAAACCTTCCAGACATATCATTCGATTCTAACTCACTGCAATTCAGTGATAGGATTTCAATGTTGGACGTCACTCTAGGGTTTGACAATTCTTGGAATGACCAAATCACATATCGTCGTCCTAGACTGTAAGCTTGCTAAATCCATTTTTTATCACATATGACATATTAATACCGTTCTAAACAAAAGAGATGCAGCATCGTCCAAGTAAAACTGCTACTTAAAATTACGGTCGTAAGTTGTAGAAAAAAAATGTGAAATATTTCTTTCCATAACAGCAATATTAAATATTGTTTGTTTTTTCCATGCCCTGTAAAATTGTCTTGTTGTGTGTTAGCAGGCTTACACTCTAAGGCGACGATATGGTGCTACAGCTGCTGCGTGCATGCTTGGTTTTCTATTTAGGTCCAGACGCAATCAACTTCTTTTACTATATAAGGCTGAAATTCGCTCCTGTCATCTCGAATACAGCTATCATCGGCCCTCCAAGCATTTTTTGTCAAACTAGAATCAATTCAGAAGCGAGTAATCAAACAAATAGGATACCCGGCCTTAACTAACTCACTCACCGTACTACTTTATGTAATGCAAGTGTCTTTCAAACCTATAGTTGCTACTTATTGGTAGCGCGTTTCTTTTTTTCAATACTCAGTATGCTTTCCTTTAAAATTATTCACAATTTATTAACTGTCTAATTAATTAAATGCCGAATCGATGGGGAAAGCAGTTTAGGAAGCAAGGAAAATGTAAACCACACATTTCCAATAAAATAAAGTCATTTTCATTCACTTAAAAAACTGACCTTTCGGAGAAAATTAATGCCTTTTTCAGGGCTTTAAATAGACACCTTATATCAACAGAATATTCTGTAAGATGAGGAAAAAAATATATGAGTCATCACGACATCATCTTATTCTTGTCATCTTCTTTGAATGAAGGATGTCAGAGAAATAAAATTCGAGTAATAATAATAATAGTATTTTTAACAAGAAATTAAAAAATCAATTTTTTTCAAAATTTCAATATCCATAGGTATTCATCTTCTGGCTAGCTTTTTAGTGCTCAGATCCTCCAAAAAATCGCTAAGTTTCGAAAGCGAGTATGATACATTAAGAAAAATAAAGCAAATTAATAATTTTCGATGTTTTTTTTTATGTTTTTGTTTTTTAATTTAAAAAAACAAGGTGAATGGTCAAAAAATCGAGAAAGCGAGAGAAAAAACACACGGATGAATTAGATCTATTAATGAATTTTCTAAACTAAAAATATAACTGGTGATTAAAAATAGAGTTGGCTTCGATACATCTGGTTTAAAATTAAGCGATGTTTTCTCAATCTTAAATTATAATAAATATATGTATTTTAAATTGATATCATTTTTATGATTATTGGATGTTTAGTCACTGGTGTCAGAAACTGTGTAGTAGTAGCAGATTTTGTCATTTAATGAAGGAGAAAGATATTTATGCATGGTATGAATTGGCTCCATCACTGCCTCTTTATTCCCAATTCATTGAGTCTGCTGTGTGACGTCCTCGTCAACATGCAGGTGGTCGATAAATGCACTTGGCTAACCAGCAGCAGGCATGCATGACCTGAATGGAATTTGAAGAATTCACTCGCATCATTTCATTGTCAGTTCATTAAGCTATGATTATGAAGATTATATATAAACTTCAATCGATTTAAAGAAAACGTTAAAACGTTTTCAAGACTTGGTACGATTTTAGGATTTGACAATTTTTTGTCAGCGAAACTTGGCGCTGAGGTGAAATTTTACAATTAGTAATAATTTATTGATTAAGAGTTAATATTTTATTTAAATCACAGATAATTAATTATAGAATTATTTAATGAACATGAACAAATATACAATATAACTACGACGTTTCGATCGGGTTATTCTGCGATCTTTCTCAAGAATGAGCATTATGAGCACCCACTCCGATTTTAGGTTAACTGAGCTTGCTTAAAGCATAAATAATTGTAATTAATTAATTATGTGTCATTTAAATAAAATTTCAACTTTGAATAAAATTAAGGTAGTTGTTTCACCTTATGGGTTTTCTTAGAATTTTTTGAAATTTAGATACATTATTATTTAAATACTTCTGCATCGATTGGTGATAAAACGAAATTTATTTACAATATAGTTCCGGAGATATTAAATTCCAAAGATAGAGTTTTTCAGGCTCTTATACATTGCACTATAAGGGATATCGGAAAGTTTACATACATATAATATATAATATAAGAAACTCTTCTTACAATTGTTATAAAAAACTAAACCAACATTTAACAATAACTAATACATTTTTAAGAAAATTTTAATTCATAGTTTTTTTTTTTTTTTTTTTTTGGCTTTTCGGCCCTTCTAGCCATAAGCCTAATTACGATACAAGTTATATTTTTTTTTAAATTTGTCTCTACCCCCGGGGGTCAGATTTTAGCTGGATGCCTCGAGTCGGATTCGAGCCCGGGTCCCCTGGTTAGGTCGCTGTCACGCTACCGCCTAGACTATCTGACCCCCCAATTCATAGTTACAATACAGTTTCTGAGATAATAATGAATAAATGATTAAAAATGATAATGGAAAATTTACACTAAAAGCAAGCTTGCAACAACGCAACTGTGTTGACTTTAGTACTTTTTTTAACGTTTTTTCGTTTCAGCCATTGTTGCAACAGCTTTCAATCGCTTATTAAGAACTTTTTGTTTTATAAATCGACCTTTATAATGTATTTTATCTGTCATTTCAAGGATAAAAATATTTAAGCTCGGACAATATTGCGAGATTTGTTAAACTTGGGATTGGCTAGTAGTGGTACATAAACAGCAAAAAGTTTTGGGCTTATAAAAAATAATAAAGTTCTCATTTCTACATTATTAACTATCTTTTTGAATAACAAATATCAATAGAATTATAATATTTTATCCGCGGCCCGAAACATTTGTGGCCCGTGTAAGCCAAAAGGTTGGACACCCCTGAATTAAAATTTTATTTCGCATTATAGATCTCCTTAAAGAATCCTTGGTTCTAAACGCTCAATTTATTTATTTTCTTAACAAAACGAAAGTCACTAATCTAAGTCTTAGTTTACATCCAGAAATCAATCCCTCTAGGTTTTAGAGACTGTTTACACTTACTTAATCTATCCCTCTTCTTCAAGTATGAAAGTAAAGTAAAATCTCAGAATTACAAAGTTACTAAGTTATGCATATAAACTTTAAAATTGGCAAAGAGAAATGTTTCCGATTTTTCAGTAAATAAAATAAAGTATACACAGGACACATTATCGCCCACTAGGCAATAGTCCCTGGATTCTCGCACTTAAATTGTTTATGTAATAATTTAATTTATTAAATAAAAAAACCTACCTTCGGTCAATGATGGCCCTAAAATATTATCTAATTTAACGATATTGCCAATAGATCACGAATTGTGTGAAAAACTATTAGACTTGGATCAAAGTAAAAAGCAAGAAAAATAAAGTTTTAAATTTTGGATCTTGATTTATATGTGCTAATTTTTTTCTTAGTTCATTTATTATAGCATTATTTATTGTTTTATTCTTTATTTGATTTAATTTTGTTATACCTACATAATATTAACATTTAGATTTAATCTTATTTAACTGTACCTACAAATATTTTCTTTTTCATTTCATAATATCATTTCAATTAACCAAGAAAAAGAAAATAAGTGAAAAAACGAAAAATAATTTATTGGGAGGGCTCCAAACTTTCGTTATGCTCCGGTCGTCGCGAATACCAGTAGCGGCCCTATATAAATTATTTATTTATTTTAATTCTTAATTTCGTCCCTATTTAAATTTATTTTTATATGCAACGAAATTTTCTCTGGAGAGAGACGGACTGGTAGAAATTTTAATTGAATGTAATGGAAGGCAACCCAGAGGTAGTGAGGAAAGAAAAATTAACACATATCAAATAAGGTGTAATTTATTGGAATCCTTCCTAAAAAATAAATAAATAAATTACACCTTATTTGATATGTGTTAATTTTTTCTTTCCTCGCTACCTGAGGGCTGCCTTCCATTACATTCAATTATTTTTATATATGTTGCAGTAAAAACCCGTTTTTAGTAAGAACGGGATCTTACTAGCTAAAACGCGTTTCACTGAATAACTTTTTGGCAACTAGAATTTACTGATGTTGGTTGAGTTTAGTGCAAAGGTCTAGAATCTTCATTTTTGACCTTCCGCCTCATTTTGGGTGTTTATTTTCAAAATTTATTAAACGAAAATGTCAAAAATTACATCCTCTACAACTTTACTTCTAATTTTTGACATTTTCGTTTAAAGAATTTTGAAAATAAACACCCGTTTTTAGTAAAACGGGTTCTTACTAGTTTAGTTTTTACTGCAACATGTACAATCAGTTGATAACATGAAATCCATTTCGAACTAAAGGAATTACACCAACCACCAACCTTTTCCAATTAGCTTTAAAACGGGATGAAATGGTTTGAGATTAAACAGAATTGCAGATGTACCATATATTAGTTAGCCTACCCGAATCCACTCATTTTGCTTGCATACCACTAGAATTAATTATTTCGTTATAAAGAAGAATCATGAGAATCGCAACGCACATTGTCCCATTGGAATTTCAATTTTAAAAGTAAAAGGCATTCCGGCCATAGTTGGAAATTGGAAACTATTTGAGTATAACTTAAAATATATTTTGGAAAAATATTTATAAAATGTAGTGATAAATAATTAAGACTCGCAAGTTTGTAATGATACTACACAAAATAAATATTTTGAACAAACAATTTAGTTAAGTTTGGATTTTGCTGTATCTAAGAAAATGAATAACTCTATTGCGAAATTGTTATTTTTTTCATTGTAAAAATATACAGGTTCTCAATATTTTAAAAAATTCTATAGAAGTTTTATCAAGTAAAGAAGGAAAAGAACGCTCGAGGAAGAAAATGAAATTAGGCTAGACTGGTATATATAGCATACCCTGAGAGGAAAATAAAACAACCTAACAAAATCTTTATAAATATTTATTTACTTTTATTCAAGCGACAAGCATTTCCACTGCCATATAGTTATTTTGTTATCTCATCACTTAACAATTTTACACAATTTATTTATTTAAAAATTGTAGAAAAAAATGATAATTGTTCAAAACTCAGTATGCTCTGTTCTATGGTGATTTGGCGATTTTTTTCAACGGTTTGAGCCCATTCATAAAATATGTCGCGCAAAATTTGCTTTTGGACCCCCTTCCTTCTTCACGTTGTGTCACATTTTCTGGGACTCCCCTGACAAATATAACGTTACAAAAGCTAGACAAAGCTATAATCAATTTGTTACTGACAGGTTAAGAAAACAATAAAAATGATTAAGTGCGAACGTCACGTTTACTTAGACCCGCTTTCCCCCGTGTCACATATTATCACGCTAAGCAATTACCCAACCCCTGGTTGAGAACGTACTTTATGAATGGCCCCTTTGAGCTAGAAAGTTAAAAAAAACTTAACACAAAGCTAGTAAATAAATAAATACAAAGATTTTGCCATATTTCACATCTTTTGTGCACTGGCAGGAAGCAACTCGAGCCATTTTCATGCCTCTGTACATGGCTGAATTGGAAACCTGTACATGGCTGAATTTTTTTCCTCAATACTTGTTATACCATAAGTTTAACTAAATTACCAAATTTAATATTTCTATTGCTTAAACCCAAATTACAAGAAGCCAAAAATAGGCTTTTTCGTCACTCACTCACTGACTGACTTATCACAATTGTAGAGTACTTCCGCTGACGATCCTAGAATGCTGAAATTTGACATACTGGTAGAGTTTGGATTACAATTAAAGGGAAAATCTCATAAAATTGGGTTAATTTGAACTTCGTTAATTAAAATTTCTTCAAAATCCATATTAAAAACCGTCAGATAGCGCGATCAAAAACAAACCGGTTTGTTTTTAAGCGATCACCCGATGCGATGTCGTGTTGACTGCTCGAATGGGGTAACTAATTAGGACACATCCTCTTTTATATGTATAGGTTTGTTGTTGTTGTTTAAAGCGACAGCGATTTGAAAACAAATCAATGCGAGCGTCCTCTTCCATTGCCCGAGCACATTTGAAGTTCAAACAGGACACCTTACTTCATTATTTAAGTTTGATTTTTTCATCGTCCGATACAGCGACCATCGCCGAGGCCCGCTCGCGTGATGGCGAACCAATAAGGGCTTAGGGTTACAGTCGACATTGATAGAGATTCTAAAAGTATATAGAACTTAATTAATTCACCTAGCAATCCATCTCACCTTAAATTAATTCGAATCAACCCCTAACAATTTAACAGGCTTAGAATTGAACCTTTTTACTAAAAAAAAAACATTAAGACTTCTTTTTGGCAATATATTGCACCAAATTTTGGAATTAACTTACTATTTTGATTCAAATTAAGTAGTCATTTTTTCATTTACAAATGTTAATGTCACTCTAGAATTATTCAACAAAATTTCCCCACATTTTAGATGTAGCGTTTTGATTCAAACTAATCTACGTTGTTATTAAAAAAGCTTTATGATCCTTTTGTCATTTCATAGGAAAAATTATTATAAATTATAATATAAAGTTTTATAATATATTGCGACTTAAATTTCGAGCATAAGATAGATAGTTCTTTTTTCTAAAAAATATATTTATAAATTAAGTAGAAAACAAAAATCATAAACTTTAAGTGTTTAATTAGTGTTTCTATTGGTTACAAGATAATGAGAATATGCGATTTCAACATTAGGATGTGAGGTAAGTCTCCCAATCATGTCATATTTGTTATTATTAAATAATGAAATCACCAATTTCTCAAATTTGCTATTGTATTTATTTTTGTTTGACGTAAAAAATATATCAGCACAAAAAATTAACCTTCACAAAATAATAATTAAAATAGATAATCATTAAAATCAAATTTTTATCAAAGGTTTAATGTAGAGTCATGCAGCTTTTGATATTTGTTTTATTTAGAAATTCCCACTGACGTTTCGGCTAATCAATAGCATTAAACTCTTGATTAAAATAAAAAATTTGAATACGATTTTTATTTTGCGAAAAATGACTACACATCAATTTTAAATTTCAAATCTGGATCTTATTTAGTTTACAAGCTACAATCATCCTTTAAAATAAAGGCGTGAATCTATCAGGTTAAATTCCCATCCAACTTACAAAAAGAAGTGAAATCTCAACAAAAACACATGTGTAAAAAAAGGCCAAGTTCGATTAATAAAAACTGTTTGCTAAAAAATGTAGTGAGATCTAATGTGCTGCCAAGTTCAATTATCATCAATTTAATAAATGAGTCCAGAATAGTAACTTCAATTAAAACTCATGTTTTTCATTTCACATGTCCAACTATATTTATTGAAACCTTTGCAGCGCAAACGTACACCATATTAAATACACATAGAAAAACTACACCAAATAGTTTTCTTCTAACCTACCATCTGTTATAAATTTTTCCGAAATTCCTCAAATTTCACACAAACCACAATTATATTTATTGATTTCACATTTTTATTTGAAATTATTTTCCTAAAACTTGGCTTTTACGCATTTTTATGTATGTCATGAAATATGTTACTATGCTAACATAATTCTTGCTATCATAATAAGAGTGGATGAAAGGGTTAAAAGGGAGAGATGGAGGCCCTATTAAACAATAATAATAATAATTTAATTCTTAAAAGCCAAGTTTTAGGAAAATCATTTCAACTAAAAATATGAAATCAATAAATATAGAGGGTCATGTGAAATCAAAAACATTCTTGAATCATTTATTAAATTGATGATATTGAACTTGGCAGCACATTAGATCTCACTACTTTTATTGGCAAACGGTTTTTATTAATCGAACTTGGCCTTTTTTTACACATGTGTTTTTATTGAAATTTAGTTTACAAGCTACAATGCTCTGACGAATGGACAGGCAGCCCGTTTAATTTTTCTACAGATTCCTAAAAATTTAAATCTAGTCCTCTCTCTGATAATTCTAAGTGAATTAAAAAAAAATTATTATCGACAAGTCCATTTCATTTCAATAATCAAACATAAAGCGAACCTTCCTCAACTGATAATTTCACAAACAATACTAGGTACCTATCTCTGTATTTGTAGGGGTGGTGGGTGGTTCGGTGGATAAGGAGTGACGTCATGGTAAACGCCTTCCTGTCTGCATATGAGATCACCGGTGTCTGCTCTAACCAATGAAAAAAACAGGTCACATTTAATAAACTCCTCTCTTTTTTTCTTCAAATCGCTCTTCTCCTATCTATTTATAAAATGCCGCGTTTGCTTTTTTCTTCATTCATGTTTTGTAGAAGTGAAAAAGAGGAATTATTTTCCTGAGCACCACTGTCTTCATATTCAAATTAAGTATAACCTATAGTAAACGAAAAGATATCTTTGAAGTTTTTCTATAGATAAAAAAAGTATTTCATTAAAAAATTCTCTCAAATATATTTTATGCCAATTGATGAGATTTCTTTCAAAAGAAGAAAAACGAATAAAAGAGAAGATGCCTCAATTAAAATGATTTTAGAATCAAATTAAAAAAATATATTATTCTAGTCAGTAATTAGCAATAGCGCCATTTCCAGCTATACTTTTTTGATAACAAATATTCCTAAATTTTTATCATTTTAACATATGAAATAAATGCAAAAAGAAGTGTTTGTTGCACGAGTTTAGTAAACAATCAAATAATGTTTCTTCACAATTCTGTAAAAATGGCGAAACAGTAAATTTATACTCTGAATTATTCAATCAAATAATTAAAATTTAAATAAAACAAATTAACCCTTTCAGTTACAGTGTCCTCATACAAGGACATACTAAATAAATGCTTCGTATTTTTAAATTTGAATAATTTTACCGCTTTTAAACGTTGCCCTTATATTATTATCACAAGCATAGCTTCTATTTGAGACCAATTTCTGTTATTACAAAACAAAACTAAATATTCTCATACACTTGGGCTCACCATAGTCATTTTTGAACATGAAAGTCTGATTTTGAATGTGAAAACCAAAAAGATTTTTCAGAACAAAAGATTAGTTAATTATTTATAACTTTATACATGTCCTCATATGAGGACATTGTGATGTAAAGGTTGTAATAGCATAGAAATTTAGAAAAATATTGCGTTGACTTTTCAGTCTGTTTTTATGGTGATTTTGCAATGCCACGTGTCCAAAATCGACGAAGACCGCTTACAGAAGAAGAAATTCTAGACCTTAATTTATCTGAAATTGACGATCTATCTGATGATCCTGGCGATAATTTTGAAGAACCCATGTGGAAGTTCGTCCTCCAGCTAAAGTCCATTTGGACAATGTTGTGCATTTTTCACTGGTCAGTGATAAACAATTATTTGACAGGCGCAAGAAACCAGAGTGCATAGGAAAAACAAAATTTTATTTATAAAAATCTAAAATTCACTTATGTATTGATAGAAAAAATTGTTTTTTTGAATATTATAATTCAAAAGTTTAATAACTTAATTTATATATATAGTCAATAAGAAAATTTTATAATGTATGTATTTTGGTGAAATAAAATAAATAAAAATAATAAATAATAAAGAAAAGAAAATAAAATACATTGAATTTTCAACTTATACTACACCCATTGAGTTCGTGTCCTCATATGAGGACAAGTTACTCTCAGCCTTTGGGGACCCCCTCGATATTTTTTATACACCTGAAAAATCATAATTTAATTCAAAGAACTGGTTATCAAAGTCATATATTTCACGGGAAAATAATTCGTGGCCGAAAGGGTTAATAAAACTAATGGTAGTTGTTGATTATTTCGCTCTCTTGTCAACAAATCTTTTTTTATACAAATGCAATATCAAATAATGGCCTACTTGTATGCATAATCAAAGAAAGTACTTATTTTCGTCTTTTAATTTATTTTTCTTGTTACTAAGAAAAGTGGATTCTTACATTTAGAATATAAGCTATTGTAATAAAATAATCCTTTCAATAGAATCAAAAACGTTGCATCTTGTCTGGTCTAATACTAGAGAAACTATATTAGATAAACTGGAGTAAGAGGAGAGTGATATCTTGTTACGACAATCGCATATAAAAATCGAAATATCATAAATTTATAATTAATAAACTAATCGATTTTCCTACACTCCACTATTATACTTAACCAATATAAAAATAAAATAAACAAAATGGAAAAAAAATAATACTTTTTTAAGGCTCGTTACACTCTCCACAATCTTATGCGTATATGGCGATTTTTTATCCATGATAGCTGAAACTAAGCAGAAATGTTCAACTTATTTATTACATTCCATGATTTGAACTATGTGAAAATACTAAATCGGGAAATTTTGACAAAATAACCCCTCCGCTTGGTGGTCTGTTTATTTAAAGGGTCAAATTGACACACTTGATATTGCTTATCGACATATAACTCGATAATATCAAAATACTTGTGGTATTATTAAATTGATTATAGGTCTATTAATAATATAACCAGATATCGGATTATATCTAAAATGTTTGTAATAATTTGAAATGTTTCTCTTATAGACTTTAATAGAAGGAAAAGTGTAAGTAAACAAACAAATTTTGGTGATTCCACAATTCTTTTTTGTGAGTAAATGATTTGATTAGGCAAAAAACCTGAAAGTGGCAAAGATGCAAGCTTGATAATACAAACTTGTAAGGCAAATAGCTAAAAGTTTTCAAGTACTAAACATTTAACACTTAGATTTTTCCTGATTTTCTCCATTTTTGAACCGGAAGTTCTGAAGCAGAGAACCTAAATCTAAAAAGTTCTCCGTATTAGAAATACAAACATTTTGTGACCAGAACGACCTTTCAATGAACTTAGGTTATTAAGTGTACATATCGAGAGTATTGGAATCCAGAAAAAATGCACACACTGAAAAATGTCATTGTTAAGGTAGTTGTTTCTCCATATGAGTTTTCTTAGGATTTTTTTGAAATTTAGACAGATTATTATTTAAACTTCTGCATCGATTGGTGGCAAAACGAAATTTATGAACAATATAGTTTTGGTGATATTAAATTCCAAAGATAGAGTTTTTCAGACTCTTATACATTGCACTATACGGGATATCGGAAAGTTTACAAACATATTTATTTATAATTAAGAAACTTTTCTTACCATTGTTATAAAAAACTAAACATATTTACAACACAGTTTCTGAGATAATAATAAAAAATAATGAAAAATGTATAAAGAAAAATTTACACTAAAAACAAGCTGGCAACAATGCATATATTTAACCTAAAATATGGGTTAACTTTAGTAGTATTTTTGACATTTTTTCTTTTCAGTCATTGTCGCAACAGCTTTAAATAGCTTATTAAGAATTTTTTGTTTGATAAATCTCCTTTTATAATGTACTATACTTTATCTGGCATATCTATGATAAAATATGTACAAACTCGGACACTGTTGCTAGATTTGTCAAACGAGCACGGGATTTGCTAGTAGTGGTACATAAACAGCAAACAGTTTTGGGCTTATGAATTATAAATCCTTATTGTCTGTACTATATACTCTAGCATTAACTTTTTGCTAGTTTTGTCGCGAAACATCTACCTTAAAATGGCTTTTCTCCACTATTCAGACATTACCAAGCACAAATAAGTAAATAAATAAATATACATTTTGATTGAAATTCCATTTATTACCACGACCGGCCTTTGTGTTAAGCAGTGAGTATTCCTTTGGAATTATTCGACTTTGAATGCAGACATCATTTATGTTGCTGAACCAAACAAATTGATTTGATGAAAATGAAGAAAGGAGTAAATAAGACAAAGACAAGTAAATCAACATCGAATTAGAAAACAAACGATTTGAGACAAATGAGTTGCGGGTGAATGCACCGCCGACTCATCACTCGGTCGTCCAAATGACACCCTGTCAGCCAACGAGACAAGCCGAACAGAGAGAATTTAGCATAGAAAACCAGTTGACAGACGTCAAAGCGACAGACAACAAGTGTGCAATTGTCTCAGGGAATTTCCTACAAAATCTAAAAAGAGTTTGGGTGTTTGTTTTTTTTATTTTAAATTGCAAATGTGATGGAAAAATAATATTGCAAAATAATTTACTGGAAGTAATGAAATTTTAAAATAAAAGAGGCAAGGAAAAAACAAAACAGAAAAGAAAGATAAAATATTACCAGGGCTTAAAGGTTTAAAAGTTTTTGTCGCTTGAAAGAAACAACATGCAAAAAATTAATTGAATCTTCTTTTTTGCCTAAGTCGTTACAAAATAAAGTAATTATCTAAAAAAACTTTAGGTAATTAAGATCGTATGAATTATACGTACATTGCTAAATTCAAATGATTATCAAACTGGTTTTAGAAAAAATTGTTCAATCTATTATAAAAAATAATTATTTTATTCTTTACTGATACTCATCATATGATATTTGCAACTTTCTACTTGTACTGACAATGCAGTATACTTTTACTTATATCCGTTTCATTTCTAGTAAAAATCGGATCAAAATTCCTATATTCTCATATTCCCGTTCCATGTTAAAGCGTGTGAAACGACTGGAATTGGAAAGGCTGCAAAAATGGCAACTCGCTTTTAAACAAACAAAGACATTTCTTGACTTTGGGGATCCTTTGAAAGCTAGTGCTTTGAACATGTCAAGACCGATGACTAATCGTAATAATTGACGTATAAATCGTATATATCAGTGGCGTGCGTTTCATGGATGTTGTAGATGCGGTGCATCCCTAAAATTTCAAACACTTAGAGTATTTTTATTAGTTGAATAAAAGATTTCTACTGTCGATGGTAACAGAATTGTTTTTATTTTAGGTTAAAAATAAAATAAAATGAGAGAGTCTTTCTGTTTTTTAAATAAAATAATTTTTAATTATTTCTAGAGACTATAGTTTCGAAGGCATTGCCTTCATCATCAGTCTATCACAAATATTATTTTTTACTTTACTACATAATTTAATACTTAGAGTATTTTCATAAATACTTAAGATAGACTTCAAAATTTCAAATTATTATCCATTGTTTCAAATATTTCTATAAAAAACATTTTTTTGTTTTGAAATATAGTATATTGGTTCTCGAAATGAATTAAAATTGTTGCATAGTTTCAAGGGGCAATTAAAATGAATGATTTTTCCGAAAAGGGTGCTGGTAGAAGGTTTAAAGTCCATGCCTCTGGTATATCTTCCAGTTCAAGCATGTCAACGACAAGTCCTGACGAGTTTTAATCGAATGAAAATTGTTTTTTCTGAGGAATTATTAAAATAATAATAATAATACAAAAAAGGAATATATAAAGATGATTCGAGAATCTTTGGAGCAAATCATTTCTAAAAACTTTTCAATATATAAGATCGAAAATAGCTAAGTTTCTATAGACAAGTCATAGCTTGCTTATAGCAATAGAATTAGGAGACATTTAAGATTTTTTTATAGGACAGGCTGATTCATTTTGGAAGATCGACGATTTCCTACTCAGAGACTGTTGAGTTTAAGTCACAAGATGTAATTTCTGGCTCCTACCCTAACTCACACAAAGCAGTATCCATTTGGGGCGAAGGTCCCAAAATATGTTCTTAAAAATATATTTTTAAAATAAAATTTCAAAAAATGAAGGATACTTTTTTGGGCAGCATCCCCTCGTTGAAAAGTCACTAACCGCCTCTGGTATATATATATTTGGATATGTACTATAATCCATTTAGAATGATTCTTTTATCATTGGTTAGTAGTGCCGGGTTTTCGCCTGTCAATTTTTTTTATTCTGCCGCGAGCAAGGCTTGGACTTGGTTCTCATGCTCCAACATCGTCATCAAGACGATGCAAAACCGATAGCTCTAACGCGCGCGGGTACCAGATTCCCCTAACAATAAATTTATTTACCGACCTATCTCAAAGTTAATGTAACAACCCGTCACATACTAGGGTTTTGATCATGAAATAATCATTTTATTTAAAGTTGATAAGTCTTATAATTCACAAAAAATAGCTTTACGATTACAATACTTCATCATATTACATAAAATGATAAAGCAAAAAAATAAATGATTCTAAGAGATAGATAGACCCAAGGCATATGTAGCTTATGTCCCTTTGTTTACATCCATGAAATTAAATCTGGTAAAATGATCATGTCAAATATGAATTTCAAATGAATTGTTCTTAATCAGTTTGTATTTGGTGACTTTCCGCTAAAATGTTCTTATACCTAAACACTACCTGTTTCCATTTCAAAGGAATCACTCATCGTCAAGCGAGATGATTAATTAGTCAGCAACTATAAATAAATTTGGCTCGTGCTTTCAGCAGACACTCAAAGACAAGGAATAATTTTAATAGGCGGGAATAGTCATCTAATAGTTATTCATTCTTTAATCCAAAAACATTGGACTCAGATTTCGTAAATTAAAATAAAACATAGTTCTTTAAATTCAAATCGACAACTAATATTCATTTAAACTTGAAAAATAATCCACTGTCATTCCAATTTAAAATGATTTCTTAATTTTAAATAATTTTTTCTTTTGATAGATGTATTTAATAATAGCAGTATAAACGCGCATGAAAATATTAAGACGATTGTCAACAGCGAACATGTTATAAGTTGTAAATTTTGAAAGCTAAATTTTGTTTGAAGGAGATAATAAAAGAGTGTGTCTTCTGCTGGAATTATAAATTTTATTTATTTATAACGATCGATTTATTTATTTATTTATTTATTTATTTAAGACACACTCTTTTAATATATAAAAAATTCTGCTACCCTCGGCTACAAAAACTTTCAATTTAAATTTTGTTTAATATTAGGAAACATAATATACCATATACAGTTACTTTATTATTAATATTTTAAGTAAAAACTTAAAATATAACAATAACGAAGAAATCAGTCAGAGTATCCAATTGGTCCCAATTGCTAATTTTGGCACTCAGGTTCGATTCTTGAGGTGGTAAAAAGAAGCCTTCTGATATAATATAATTAAAATCATTCATTCCATGTCGAAGAGATGACAATCCTTGTGATTTTCTTTGATAATTTAAAATATATTTCTATCAGTAAAACTTGAACTCTTATTTTAAATAAGGAAAATATTTTACAAAACAAAATTACGCAGAAAAATTATCAAAATTAATTATTATTATTTTAACTTGTTTGCTAACAATATATGTATATTTTCAAGTTCTAAGTGCACTTTAAATAGGTATGAGATGTTTCAAATTCATTTTGAAATTGCTAGAGTATTTATTTAGAATCTAGTTTAAATCGGATGGTAACTATAGATATTTACTAGAGGTTATGTTAGATAAAATTTTAAACTATATATTTCAATATTAAGAGTTGAAGTTTTATTAAAATCACACATAATTAATTTTAATTATTTTTTTATTCAACACAAATAAATAATGGAATAAATTACGATCGTTTCGATCAACTTATTCTGCGATTGTTCCCCAAGTATGAGCGCCAGCTCCGATTTTTAGGTTAATTGTGTTAACTGAGTCAATCTAAAATCGCAGTGGGTGCTCGTACTTGAGAACGATCGCAAAATAAGTCGATTGAAACGTCGTAGTTTATTGTATTATTTATTCGTGTTAATCACCGTAAATAATTATAAATAATTAAGTGTGATTTTAATAAATTTTCAACTCTTAATAAAATTAATCACAAAAATAATATTACAATAGATTTTCATTGATTTAAATTTGAATTTAGTATCCAGCTAGATGATTTCGGAGGTTGCCTCTGCTCTATCCGCGTTTAAATTCAAAATTTAGAAATTGTATTAGTTGCCAAAGAGTAGATATACTTATTGGGCTTACCCCAAACATACATCATTTACCTTACCACTGAAGACAGACATTATGCAAGTGTAGTAGAAGATTGAATTATATGCATATATGGGTTTTCATTTTTTAGACCAAGACTTTTAATTAGTGTTTGAATATATATATATATATATATATATATATATATATATATATATATATATATATATATACATTTGTATAAAGAAGCGGATCCAGAAATAGATTTTCTAGCTTGCACTTGAAACCAATTCCATTAATACTAAATATAAACCGTTAGATACCCATGGGAAATATTTGTTTTCAACTTAAGCTGAAGGCAAAGCATTCAAAATTATAGTCTCAAATAATAATAATAATTTATATTGAGGGGTCAGATAGGCTAGGCGGTAGCGTGACAGCGAGCTAACCAGGGGACCCGGGTTCGAATCCGACTCGAGGCATCCACCTAAAATCTGACCCCCGGGGAGTAGAGACAAATTTTTAAAAAATATAACTAGTATCGTAATTAGGCTTATGGCTAGAAAGGCCGAAAAGCCAAAAAAAAAAAAAAAAAAATAATAATAATTTATATTCATTGAAAACATTTAAAGCAATAAAATATTAGTTGCTGATTAAGTAGAAATAGTTTAAATAGTTTTCTAATTAATATATTAAAGAATAATTAATATATCAAAGAGAGTTTTTTAAAGAAGATATATATATCGCTAGACTACTGCTGGTTGAGGCTATTGGTCTGCTGAATCTTAAGTCTGGACCAAGAGAGAATGAAAAAGATGTGATCCATCTAGGTGTGATCTAGCATCATTTCGCGATTAGCCCGCATGACGCTTTTACCAAACACGGATAAGATCAGCAAGTGAATTTGTCATCTGAGATGTTATATACTTCAATCCCCCAGTCCAGCGCACTCAGATGACAAATTCACTAGGCCATCTTAAAAGCGTCATGCAGGCTAATCGCGAAATGATGCTAGATCACACCTAGATGGATCACATCTTTTTCATTCTCTCTTGGTCCAGACTTAAGATTCAGCAGACTCCAATAGCCTCAACCATCAGTAGTCTAGCGATATATATATATATATATCTTGTTTAAAAAACGCGGTCAAAAACAACTCTCTTTGATATATTAATTATTCTTTAATATATTAATTGGAAAACCATTTAAATTCATTAATTCTTACACAGAAATAAATAAATTTAGATATTGTTATTACTTAATATCTGACAAAAATCACCTGCATTCGATTCGCGATTCAATCAAATATAGGAAACTCATGATTAGTAGAAATCATCATCATCATCAATCATCCCTTTTTCTTGTCCACTGCTGAACATAGGCCTCCTCCAAATGTCTCCAGTTTTCTCGATCTTTTACAGCTTTTATCCAGTTTGTCGATATTCTTCTTATATCATTAGTAGAAATAGTGTTCACAAAATTATTTTATTTAAATCCCAACGCATCTTCAGTTAAATATATTTATTTACATCAAGCAGAAGACAAATTCATTGATTTATTCATTATAATATATATTAGTAGAAAACGATAATGCAGATTAAAGCAATTTTTTAAGAAAACTTTAATTATTCCTATGTCTAAAAAAACATCTTAACTTGGCCCAGTCGCCCGTTTCAAAGCTAACTCAAATATAATCGAGTCTCCTTTCACTCTTAGTTTGAAACCCTTTAATTTAAAAATCTGTAAAAGTAAGGTGACCAACTTTTTTACAATGAAAAGGAGGAAACAAAATAATGAAAAATGAATTGAAGAATGAAATATTTAATGGAAAACAAAGATTTTATTCATTGCCACAATAATACATTATAATATGATAAAAGAGTAGTAAAAACATTTGTGGCATTTTATATTGTAATTTTGTTGACATACCTATTAATTTTTATTTAAATGAGTAGTTTTCCATTGAATGAATATTTTTTGACAATATATATAATCTCTTAACAAAACATATATTGGAAATATCTGAACAAGGAATGTCTTCATATTTAATTTATCTATCATTTCTATTTAATCTCGATCGAATACGGATATTTACAGATTAGTATTCAAATATCGAAAAAATAGGACATTTCGGAGGACCCTTTTCGGGGGAGGATAGAGCCTTCAAAAGGAGGACGATTGGTCACTTAGTAAAAGTTGAGAATGTATGGTTAATTTCAATGGAAATTATATTTTTAGACAAATTAACAATAATTAGTAGAGATTGTGGTGTTGGTGCAAGGTGAAATATCTTTAATAAAGATAAGAGTAAATAAATATTATATGTAATATTCATTTACTATGAGTTAAGGATTCTTGGTCACTTGTTTCACATTAATAATTTGAATGTGAAACAAGTGACCAAGAATCCTTAACTCATAGTAAATGAATATTACATATAATATTTATTTACTCTTATCTTGACAAATTAACTTTTTTTTAACATTAGTTTTAATTTTTCTTGAAATAATTATATTATAAGATTATTTTTATAATTACTATAAAATAATTAGTTTAAATTATAAAAAAAAATTAAATGCAACAAATAAAATAATAAGAACTCAAAAATAAAATAAAATACCCTAAAAGGTATAAAATAATTATCTAATTTAGTTACAACTAAAAGACGAAATATGAACAAGAAATCACTTTTTGGAGTCGGTGCCAAAAATATACATTTTATGAATATGAATAATTTATATAGTTTGTTTAGCACCGACTTCAAAAAGTGATTTCTTGTTAATATTTCATCGTTTAGTTGAAACTAAATTAGATAATTATTTTATACCTCTTAGTGCATTTAATTCGATTTTTTCCGAGTTGCTTGTGTTTTTGTTGCATTTAATTTTTTGAAATTGGTTTTATTTTTTTATAAAAGCTATTTTTATCTGCTCTTTTTAATGATGTTATTAATAGTGACTTAATATAACCCTAATAAATAAATAAATAGCATAGATATCTTGACTATCTTGGAGCTGTACTGATCAAAAGCAGAATCATTAAAATCGGTTCATAAACAGAAAAGTTATGCCTGAGACAAACACAACAAGAAAAGGTCAAATACCAATGAAATTTATATTTTGTCAATCGGAAACTAGACTGAACCCAATGCAAAAAAAATCATCAAAATCGGTTCTCAATTGGCGAAGATATCAGGCAACATAGCCAAAAAAAAAATCAGTCGAATTGAGAACCTCCTCCTTTTTTGAAGTCGATTAATAACAGAGATATGAAAAGACTATGCAATTTTTTGGATGAGAATTCTACGTGCATTTTCCCATTGTTCATTAAAATTTAGACCACATAAATATGAAAAATATTTAAAAAAATTTGTCTTTAAAAATTGTTTTAATCCAATTTATTTAAAAAAATTATCGAATAACTGTTTATTTTTTGTTAATTAATTAATTAATTTAATGAGTGAATATTATTATCTATCTAAATTTGTATATAATATATATATATATATATACATTCGAGTATACATATTCATTTTAAAGAATCTTAACTTTGACTTTGATCTTATTCTCGTTGAAAAAAATCAGCTTCTTGCTTTATATTCTGCATGTTTCTTTTAGGCATGTACCTACGAGGAACTTTTTGAAGGGGTAGTGAGGGCGGAGAGGGGGAGGGGGGGGGGAATTTTGTTTGAAAAATCATCTGAATTAAAAAAAAAAATAATATTGTAAATTATTTTTTTTAGATTTTCGTGTATTTACTTTTTGAAATGGTATGGGGGGCATGTGCCCTTTACTGACTACGTTTCTGGTCGCTATGCAGATTATAACATACTCTAAAAATTGTGAAAAATTTTATAAACCTGAATATATTGAAAGTTTTTTTGCCGAGAGTAGCAGAATTTTTATATATTGAAGGAGACAATAAAAGAGTGTGTCTTCTGCTGTAATTATAAATTTTATTTATTTATAACGAGACTATAGTTTCGAGGGCTTTGCCCTCTTCATCAGTCTATTACAATGGATTCACAGGAATTAATTCATAAATTAATTCCTGTGAATCCATTGTAATAGACTGATGAAGAAGGCAAAGCCCTCGAAACTATAGTCTCGTTATAAATAAATAAAATTTATAATTCCAGCAGATGACACACTCATTTATATTGTCTCTTGGGTATCTGATGGACTATAAAAAAAATTTATTTAGAAATACTATAGATACCTACGAATTTTAATTTACAAAAGATTTACAAAAGAAAAAAAAAGAAAAAAAAAATTAAATTTATAATGGAATATATATATGTCATTTTCAGAAAGAGAAACAAGGAGGTTGTCCTCTGCTTGATGCAAATAACCATACACACATATAATATCGAAATTATATATCTGTATATATATTATTTATTTGTTTAAGACTATAGTTTCGAAGACTTGGTCTTCATCATCAGTCTTTTAATTATAAATATTATTTTTCATGGGGTCAATACCGTATGGATATTGAAAATTTTCGATCTTTACTTAGCTGGGAGCCAATTAAAATTTGTTTCTCTTTGTGAATCAACAACTATGCTTCACTTTCGGCAAAACGAAAACTTTTCAATATGTCGTTTTGTTTAAATATTTAAATGATTATTTACAAATTGAAATTAAATACCCAGAATCAAAAAGTGGTATTCGATAACGCCATTATATGATAGTCAAGTTTCGATTGTTTATCTATGGTTTATTCGGGGTAGGGAGGGGGGGAGACTAATTGACTTTCTTTTACTGGGTCAAACAAATAATATGACTTAAAACTTTTCATGGAATGCTAAAATAAATAGTAAGAATGTCTTCGGGGGCATAGTTTCCAGAGCAAAGGTGGAAGACGATGTTAAGTCACTGACCCGGAGGACCAGGATGCCAGTAGCCCAAGAAGCAGCCAGGCGAATTGCAGCAGCATAATGGCGCGGCTGCCATCCGCTTGACGAGCACCCCGTGTTCAAAATCAACGGCGTCGTTCAATTGTCGAGTTTGGCCCGAGGACTCCTGGTCGTCGGCGAGCTCCCGTCGACAGCATCCTCTGTCAACGCGAACGTCCACAGGGGGCCTCCGGGGGCCATTGGTAACCACTCCACTGACAAACACACGTGAACACTTAACCGGTGGTCAGGCTCACTGCTCTTGACAGCGTCAGGGAGCACAAGTGGATCGCGGACGTGGAGCCCCCATCGTCGGGGATGCTGCGAAAACGATGGCTGCCCAAACACTGAACTGCGCTCGCTCGATTCGCGTTTCGGGCCACCTCGTCGACATCCCGGGTTCGATCCCCTCCACTGCCACCCCTCACCCGGACTTCTTCAATGGAATTCAAAGGATGCATACCACATCTGCTTTTCAAAAAACCTCAGATTTTACACTCATTTTTATGTCCGTGTGATTATTTTAAAGATACATCTGATGAAATGACCTACATATGAATTCTTGCCAAAATAGAAATGGACCAATTTTTACTTCCTGGGCCTAATTAATTTCACCGGATCACTTTTGTAATCCAGTTAAAAATAGAAAAAAAAGACTTTATGAATAATTAATTTCACCGGATCACTTTTGTAATCCTGTTAAAAATATAAATCAACTGGTGTGTTCACCACACGACTTTCACATTTTCATTTATTTGAAGTCATCGAGACACTACTAATTTATACCCTCTTCCTTTTTTCGTTTTTTATTAAAAAAGGGTCTAACGATTTTTTTAAATTAGTGTATTTATCAAGTATCATGAGTTAATAGTTGTCGCCAAATTTTTAATCCGATTAATAAAGAGGAAAGGGTTGTAAATTACGAGTGTCGTAAAACAAATATTTAAATCATATCTCGTCTTCTGAAAGTTGCAGAGCCTTGATATTTGAAACCTAAGCTATCTAGAGGGTACAAGAAGTATAACAAAATTTTGGCTAAAATAGAAAAACCGGAAGTTGATGTTTACGTACGTAAGAATTTACCCCCCTGCGGTACGTGAAATTTACGCCCCCTGCGTTTCGCAACCAAAAGTCTCAGAGATACGAAATTCGAAACTTAAGCTATCTAGAGGCTACAAGAAGTATAACAAAATATTGCCTAAAATAGAAAAAACCGGAAGTTGATGTTTAAGTACGTAAGAAATTTACCTCCCCCCCTGAGTTTCGCAACCAAAAGTCTTAGAGATACGAAATTCGAAACTTGAGCTTGATATAGGCTAGAAGGAGTACATCAAGCTTTTGGTCGAAATTGGAAGACCGGAAGTGGAAATTTACATCAAAGATTTTTATTTTTTTTTATTTTCTCAAAAACGGCCCCAACGATTTTTTAAAAAAATTAATGTATTTATCAAGTGCCTATACATTGTATACATACACATTGACGGATGGATTGGACCATTTTTGACCCCTGGGGACCACAATTTCCGGTTTTATGTCTTAAATCTGAATTCCAACTATTAAGGGCAACGATTTCTTTCGCCTAGAAGTTACAAAATGAAATTAACTTTTTTCATCTTTGAGATGAAAGCTCTCAAAGAAAGAGTTAATCGCGCTACTCTCCCATTATATTCTATAGAATATAAATCTGAAAGTAAAAAAGACTTTATCAATTTAAAAATAGCCGCTAGTTATAGAACAATGTATTTATTTTTTTATTTTTTACTTTAGTAAAATTGATATAACCACATCTTTTTCAATTTTGAAATTAACTCTTTAGTTTTGTTTATTTATACAATCATCTTAACACCATAGCTAAAAAGTTTTACTAAGCTATATACATTATACATTGGTATTTCATGTTAATTTTAAGTAAAAAAATAAAAATTATATATTATGAAATAATGAATAGTAAAAGTATATAAGTCTATATAGGCATTTTTAATGCTTTTTCACATATTATGTTCAAATTCATATAAAGTTTCAAAGTCAAAAACTACCCCAAAAAGGTCATTATCAAAATTCACAGATTTCTAATGCGGTCAAATCGGAGGTGTTGAACTTAGTCAAAAGGTTTATTTCCAAGAATTCTAAGAACTGAAACTTTATCACTGCCTTCTAGTTCTTCAATCTTTTAGTTCTTCAAGAACCGAATGAAAAAATAACTACTCCCCTTCCAGTAACCATTTACTTTCCTTCTTTTCCTGAAATTTGAGAAACCACTATGACTCTGGTGCTCCATAGCGTATTCTTAGATCGTTATCATAGAATTGATTTTCAAGCTCTCAAAAACTTTCATGGTTGGGTCCAAACCTAACAAAATAATTCGCCAATTCGTTTATCCATATAAATTTCTTCGAGCTTCGGTCTTTCCCGGGGTAAAGACTATTTATTTAAATTATGATATATGTATTATGTATTTCATATAATTATTTTGTATTTTATGGGTTCTACACATTATGTATGCAAGTGTGTATAATATAGATATGGCGAAGCGCCTGTCTAATTTCAAAGTATCAATTCTCGCCAGAGAGAGATTTCAGTTGCATAACTTTCAGGAATTATTGAAAATTGTGACGCGCTAGAAATCAAATGAAATAGGATTTTTATTTATTTTTATTTTTTGTTAAATTTACTTTCACACATGAATTTAAATAAAATTATATTATGTATACAGGACATAAATTTTATGTTTTATCTTTGAAAGAAAAGTTATGGAAAACATTCGTGTTGTTAAATATGGAATGGATTGTTGGTTCTCGGTGAATTATTAACAAATTAATATGAGGTGGTGGATTTTACAATAAATAAATTAAAAGATTTTTAAACTAAAAAAAGAAAATGGTGTTCATATGGTGTTTATAAATTTTCTCTTTCAGGTCGGCTATAAGTTCCATCTTGTTGACTAATTAATTGAACCCCTATATGTACCAATCCAAGAATTTGGGAAGCATTATTCTAAGTACAATTTAATGAATCTGTTGGACAACCATCTTATTGGTATTAAAAAACATCGAGTGGTGAACCGCAACCTAATATCGTGTACAGTGTACACCTATATACTTCCACTTCCACTTTAATTTCCAGATATTTCCAAAAAAATTCCATTACTTTAAATACGAGTACTAAAATACTAAAATAAATGCACATAATTCGAAAGACGTGTACACCTAATTCCAATCTCGGTTTCACCCCTCGGAAAACATTATATTGCTTAGAATAATTTTTGTCTACTTTTCTATCTTTTCATATTCTCACAGGAACGTATTTATGCTCATCTTTTGAATTTATACACTTGAATAAGAGAAAATCTCTATCCAAACGAAAATTTTACCATTAAATTTCTTATATATCAAAAATAAGACACCTCGTATATTATATATTCCTTATACATAAGTGTACACTGGTTTTTGTTGTTGTTGTTGTTGTTGTTTTCGGGTAATAAGTTCATTGAGCAAGTTTCTATTTAGTATGATAGTTTTTAACATGGCTTAATGTAGTTGAGGGAGCTGAGTTTTATCCGATAAAATGTTTATTCTGCCGTAAGCAAGGCCTAAACTTGGGCCTCCCGTTCCTTACACTGTTCTTTAAAGCATTAATAAGAATTTTATTGTATGAAATTTAAAATTAGTCAAAGGTCGTAGTTAATGTCCTCTTTACCTCAGATTTAGATTACTGGGAAGGTTTAAAAGTAATTATAAAACTTTAATATCATGCTTTTCTATTAAGAAGGATTCTTCCGGTTGTTTTTGAAGAGGAGGAATCTCGAGGGATAGTCCGGGATAGAAACAAAGGAGGATGGGGTGGAAGTGAAGAGCAACCGCCATTTAAGCCCGAGTCGTTCAGTCGTTCATTGATGCCTCGCAGAGAGGTTTTTTGCAGCATGTCGACCTGGTCGTAGCAACGTCAGCTCATTTTGTTCTTAAGTCAACTGACGTCATCTAAAATAAGTTGAAAGGATCGCAAGGAAAGGATCTGCTTTAATCGAGATGGCTTTAAAGGCAGACTAATCTAATAGGCAGATATAAATAGGGAAAGTCACAGAGAGACACAAAAAATAATGTTGGAAATAATATGCACGGTTCAAGCTTTTATAAAAAGTAGGTAATATCAAAAAATAAATAAATAATAAAATGTTTCACAATGTTTAGAAGAGTGTCTGCCAAACTGTGATCCGCGGCATAGTCGCACAGTAATAATTTAAAAATGTAGGTAAATATACAAATTTGAACTTAAGATTTGCTGGATCAGAAAATTCAGTTAATGCACACTGTAAGAATTTCAAAATTATTTAAAAAAAAAAAATTGATAATTTTCTAGACACTTGTTTCTGTTGTTCAGCAACTAGTGAGAAACAAACTGGCCTACGTGTTTGTGTCAGATATTTCAGAGCGTGAATAATATATTGTATATAAGCTGGTTTGAGCTTAATCAAGCTGAAATCCTTTGATGTGATAGATCAAAAGGTTTTCTGAAATGAAAAGATTATTGAGATAACCTGAAGTGATATAACCTGATGATAGAAATATGGATTAAAACATCTTGAAATAAGAAAACATGCACCTTAGAATGATGTTCCATATTGTTAATTTTATTTAGAATATTCAGTAATATGAGAGATAAATTGCAACAGCACAAAGAGGATTGAAAATAATTGTACATTTTGTTTTAGATTGAATTTATGTTTGTAAAGGATCTACTTATAGTCCAAGAGCTGGTGACACATTTTTTGAGTACGGATTTGATCCAACTAGAAATAATGCGTAATAGTACCGTCTATGATAGTTGTACAAGGAATGGCGAGTCTGGCTGGTCTAAGCAGGTGGACCAGGTACTGCGCATGGTGTGAGTGCGGTAAAAAATACATATGTGTTCCACGTCCCATCACTCAAATGGTCTGGAGTGAATATATTATGTTTATAATTGACTTTAAATTATAATTTTTATAATTTCATTGTGGTTCAAAAAATATTTTTTAACACATATGTATTTTTTTACCGCGCTCACACCATGCGCAGTACCTGGTCCACCTGCTTAGACCAGCCAGACTGGCCATTCCTTGTACAACTATCATAGACGGTACTATTACGCATTATTTCTAGTTGGGTCAAATCCGTACTCAAAAATGTGTCACCAGCTCTTGGACTATTACTTTTTCATGCTCCAGCTTTTTATTCCGCCTTGCCAGTTCGGACTGGCTTGCACTAAAAGACGGAGCGTGTGGTGCTCTTAAGAATCACGTGTCCGAAGTCTGGAATTCATGAAAAATATTTTTACTTTGTTGCGATTGAAGAGTAATCCCCATCCCCAAGGTCATAAAAAAATTACACATAATCTTTAAATTTTCTCATTGCTATGCAACAATATATTTAATGCAGTGCGTGGCAAGAGGAATGTTGGGGAACTTAAAATTTGAATACGATTTGTAATTCAAATTTCTCCCTGGCATTGGCTATGCTTATTAATATTTAGAAACGTCTAAATCGAGGAAAAAAATATTTCCAAACATTATATTTTTCTGTCTGTTTGTGAGTGGATCAAGATTCTTATACCTACTATCTTCAAGACGTTATAAAAAATTTAAATGCCAAAGTGTTTGTACTTCCAATACGAAGAACTGAGTAGATTTTGAACTTTTTTATTCAGAACTTTAAGTTGAAAAATGCATGAATTCAGAATAGTGAATCGTTCTTCTCCGAGAAAATTGATTTTTAATCAACAAAGTTTTATTGTGTGGACCGAACCTTGAAAAAATTATTACAAGGAAGTTAATCATGGAGTTGACAAAGATTTCTTAATAATAAATCTTGAAGATATTTTTTTTATTTTTAAAGTAATTTAATTAATTGAAATACATTATGATCTTCTGTCAAAATATTGAAATATTGAGTATTATCTTAATAATGAGGGGGGGGGGGGGGGAGGATTGAAGAGAAGTATTGTTTGTAATCGTACATGAAAGAAAAGTGAAAGATTTTTGTTTTTTCTGATATTCTCAAAAACAACAAAACGATTTTTTTAATCTCTGTACTTTTCAAGTGCCATTAGTAGTGTATAAATTTTAATTTTAATGAAATAAAGGAAGAAGGTGAAATTAAGGGTGTCGCAAAAAAAAATATTTGAAACGTTCATCATCATCTCGATATGTTAAGTCGCAGAGCTTTGGGATTTGAAACGCAATCTATCTAGCCATTTAGAGCTTTTTTATGCTTCCTATATTGAAAATATCTCACAAACGGCTAAAACTATTTTGATAAAAAAATTGAGCGTTTCAGTCTACAATAAAACCTCCTAATAGTGAACATTTATATTTTTAAAGATATTAATGATTTTATCAAAATGTCTGTTAGGGATTGTGTGGTTCAGTAGTGTAGATTTTTAATCAGTAATAGGAGGTCATGGTGCCTGTAGAATTGTATTTGATTTTGTTGCGATGGAATTTATTACAATCAGTTAATTACTTGTTATTTTATTTATTAAATATTTATTTAAAAAGTTTTCATTTTAAAATGTTGATTTTTAATTAATGAGGAAAAGTTAAGTGAAAATCACTTGACGCACATTCAAGTTCTTTAAAAACAATCTCAAATCAATTGGGCATGTCTTGAATACGTATTTATTTTATCTAGAATTATTTTCCTTTCTAATATCTAATCAAGTAACGGGTTTCTTTTCCCTTTGCTCTTTTTTTGCATTGAAATGCATTTATTTCATTTCGAGTCGATCAGCCATCTGGGCAAGTGGGTAAGGTAATAAATGTGTTTTCTGGGTTTCGAGTTTTGTACATTTTTGTGGACTACTGCAGTGGGGGAGAATTCTTCAATCCTTCCTGTAAATAGACAAGGTAAACATTTAAATGACATTTTGACGTCTTTTGAATAATTTAATGATTACAAAAATAAAAAATTAAATACACTTCATATATTCATCATATACTTATAAAGGAATATAAATAAAAGGAGAAAATTATTACAAATAGGTACATACTGTTGCTAAATATACTAGTAATTCTGACAGATAGGTCCCCTTTTATAAAATAAATTGGAGAAAGAGAGAAAAGGTTTTCAAAGAAAATCCAACTAGAGCTATAGAGCTGTCCAACTAATCAGTTTAAATAATATATAAAATTTAAATAGTATAGGTATTATTAAAAAAGAGAAGATTTATCCCCC
The DNA here is from genome assembly GCA_024734495.1 of Forficula auricularia. Taxonomy (NCBI): domain Eukaryota; kingdom Metazoa; phylum Arthropoda; class Insecta; order Dermaptera; family Forficulidae; genus Forficula; species Forficula auricularia. Next base: position 15,726,524 of record JALMQS010000225.1, on the reverse strand, counting down.
CAGGAGTTGAACCTGAGAACTAACATGCTATCCGGGCAGTCAGCTCACACCCTCGAGACAAAGTTTAATTAAAAATTTACTTTTATTTTCTACAATAAAACCATCTATAGTGAGCAAAATTAAAAAAAAATATTAAATTAATAGATATTATAAAACAATTAATTATTAATAATTTAATTCAATTTTGAATGAAATCGCTTCAGTACTTTTTGAGAAAATGGTCAAAAACCATCTGAACCGTCTCAAAAACGATGTTTTTTGAAAGCTCGAGTTGCCTTTGAGAAAAGTTAAAAAAGTCATAGGAAACTAAACTAAAATGGACTTGTGACATGTAGGTGAATTTTAAAATGTTTCTAAATAGACGGTTTTCGGAGTTTTCGACGATTTTCTCAAGAAATACTTCATCGATTTCGTTCAAAATTAAATGAAATGATTAATAATTAATTGTTTTATAATATCCTAGTAGCACAATGTTTCAAACTATATAGTAACTATATAGCGCCTATATAGATTTCGAGAAACAAGTATCAATTGCATATTTAAAAATAAAAAATATACTGAGTTATTAGCGTTTTTTAAAAACTGGACTTCAAATAAACTACCCTTTAAAATGCAAATTTCCTAATAATAATTATTTGCTATAACAAATAAATGAAAATAACACACAGATATTATTTATCGATTTAATCTATGTGAAGGTACACGTAATCATTCGAATATAAGAAAATAGCATTTCAATTAAGATTTTTGTAGTTTAAATGAAATATTATGAAAACATTCATTTTCTTCACTAGGGCAGCGAGTCGATTAGAAATGGCAAAAGAGTTTAATTTTTTCCTTTTTATATATTCAATTAAATATATTAAAATTTCATATGTATAAAATGATTTCTTTTATCTTTTATATCAAATAGTTTTTATTAGAATATTTGCATTTTAAAGGGTAGTTTATTTGAAGTCAAATTAAAAAAAACGCTAATTACTACTTTGAAATAATTAAAAAAATAAATATTGTAAAACAATCGATTATTAATAATTATATTCAATTTTGAACGAAATTGATTGATTAGTTCTTAAGAAAATGGTAAAAAGCTAGAAAACCGTAACGAATGACTCGCTGATGCCGGGTGACTTGCGACCCAGCCTCTTGTTAAAACAGAAAAAAAGAATTATAAATGAGAGAGAAAACGGTCTTATTTTATCGATTTAATCTACCTGAAGGTTCACAGTATGTCTATTATATAAAAAATAGCATTTTGATTAAGAATTTTGTAGTTTAAAAGAATTTGTATGAAAAGATTCAATTTCTTCTCTCCGGGAGCAAATCAACGAGAAATGGCAAAAAATTTTATTTTTTTCTCCTTAGATATTTATTCAAATCTATTGAAATATCATATCTGTGTGTTATTTTTATTTATCTTTTATATTAAATAATTATTTTTAGGAAATGTGCATTTTAAAGGATAGTTTATTTGAAGTCCAATTTGAAAAAACTCTAATAACTCCGTTGAAATTTTTTTTAAAAATATGAAATTAATGTATATAATAAAACAATTAGTTATTAATAATTTACTTCAATTTTGAATGAAATCGCTTCAGTACTTTTTGAGAAAATGGTCAAAAACCATCTGAACCGTCTCAAAAACGATGTTTTTTGAAAGCTCGAGTTGCCTTTGAAAAAGTTAAAAAAGTCATATGAAACGAAACATTGACTTGTGACATGGAGGTGAATTTTAAAATGTTTCTAAAACGGCCTTTCATAGACGGTTTTCAGGGTTTTTGACGATTTTCTCAAAAAGTACTTAATCGATTTCGTTCAAAATTGAATTAAATTATTAAATATTAATTGTTTTATAATATCTATTATTTTCATATTTTTAAAAAAGTTTTCTACGGAGTTATTAGCGTTTTTTCACATTGAACTTCAAATAAACTACCCTTTAAAATTCAAATTAGCTACTAATAATTATTTCCTATAATAAATTAATGTAAATAACACACAGATATGAAATTTCAATAGATTTGAATAAATGTTTAATGAGAAAAAAATAAAACCTTTTGGCATGTCTAGTTGATTCGGTCCCGGAGAGAAGAAAATTAAACTTTTCATACAAATTCTTTTTAAGTACAAAATTCTTAATCAAATGCTATTTTTTATATTAGACAGATACTGTGAATCTCCAGGTAGATTAAATTGATAAAATAAGATCGATTTCTTTCTCATTTATAATTCTTTTCTGATATATCGGGAGTATGTCTCGCCCCCATCATTTGTCATTGATTCAAGTCTACAATATTGGAATATTTTTAGCGCCTAAACTATTGACTATTTACATTTCAGTCACATTAACTTTTCTGCTGGAAATTAAATCTACTTTAATAAAGTTCATTATTTACATTTATTCATCTCAAAGGGTTAGGCACTAATGGTGAAATATAAGTTAAAAGTTGGATATATATTGCTGTAACGCCTAGGTATTCTACATATAAAAAAATTCTAATGAAGAAACATATTTATAATTTGATTTACTAAAAGAAAGTTCATTATGTATAATTAGCCTTGATGACTATTTAAATATCTAAAGTAGAGAAAATTAAACATTCAAAATTGAATAATTTTTCTTGAGAAAAGTAAACATTTTTTACAAAAATAAAAGCGTTTTATTAAAAGGGTGCCCCTTAGATTGAATGTGAAATTTTTTATTGAAATCCGTGTCATCAAACAAATTTCATATTTTTTAATCCAAAAATTACCTGAGCCAATTCATTGGGGTTGCATTTTTATATTGAAAAATATTTATATTTCAGACATTTCTCTCATATAAACTTTTCTGATTGAAATTAAATGTACTTTAATTAAAGTCCTTATATGAATTTATTTACCTCAAAGTGTTAGGCAGTAATGGTGAAATTTAAATGGAAATTAAATAAATACTACTACAAAACTCCTTGTTACCCCTAGAAAAATCGAAACTCGATCATTACGGGGCATCACGTACCATGCATTTCTCATTAAAGTATTTCGTTACTTCCATAATTTGACAATTCTACTAAAAAGTTAGTTGATCTCTAATTGGATTACCGAAATTGAAACCTTGTGGTGTCTAATCAAGTTGGCCGGCTGCCCCCGCCCCTAGAAAAATTTCCTAACTACGGCAAAGATGGTGTCCACACCAGTTCATTTTATTTCGTTTTAAATATACATGTGGGGGACCGTGTATGGAAAAGACATGAGATGGCCACATCACATATTTTTAATGGTGATTATTATTGAGAACTCTTAACACTGTTAGTGATATATAGTGAATATTTGTTTTTTTTATGTCTTACTTTGTTTTTTAATATTATAATGTGGAGGCTGGCAAAACGGGTATATTAAAAAAAACGGGTAATATTAAAAAAAAAATAATTTAGAAAATAAGAATCATGAATAATTATTCAAGAAATATTAAAGCTTTATTTAATATTTCATCTCTCGTACCTTTTATATTTTGGATCTCTAAATTCCTTTTCATGACAAATTGAATTCCATAAATTGGGAAAAGTTTCAAATTATAAGTAATATAAGTATTAAATAAAAATTTTAATCGAAAATTCATCACATATAATGTGAGAAAAAGCTTCAAGATTTAATTATCAGAAATTGTTATAATCCTTATGGAATTCAGAAATTGGAAAAAGTTTGAAAATTCAATGAACATTTTAATTAAATTTAGTATTTCTTTTGAATTATCCATTCCGAATAGAAAACAAGAAAAATGTTCTACCTATTGATTTATTAATAGAAATTCATTTACAATTAAAATATACACAATTTATTCAAAATTTTGATTTTCAGGGCTAAAGATAAATATTTGAAATGGCTGAATGTTTATATATTACAAATATGTAGATTCGCCGGTGTGTTATGTAAATTGCTTGAAGCAGTATTGATTTGAGAAGACGAAAACAAGCCAATCATGCAAGCAATTTAAACCCATAACATCCCAAACCTTTGCCAGGCAAATTTCCTTTGTGGGTTTACTCATCAGATTTGGCCATCGCTTTCAGATTAAATAACATCCTCCCTTATATATTCAAAAACAATAATGATTTCAACGTACTATACCTATACTTATTTAAATATCAATTAAATAATTATAATTCTAAATAAATACAATACTTAAGCCTGTAACTGATTTTTCTGGTAATATCTATAGTTATCTAAGTAATTTAAAAAGATTAATTGTTTTTTCAACCTCCCCCCACCCTTCCAAAAAAAATTTAAAAATACGTCACTTTTGAATTTGAATAATTTTTATAAAAAAAATAAAATAAAACCGACTTCAAAAAAATTAAATGCAACAAATAAAATAATAAGAACTCAAAAATCAAATTAAATGCACTAAAAGGTATAAAATAATTATCTTATTTAGTTACAACTAAACGACGAAATATTTACATGAAATCATTTTTTGAAGACTGTGCTAAACAAATATATTTTATAAATCGAACTCGACGGATCTTACTTAGTACGTTTGGCGGGTAAGCTCACTTATATAGTTTGTTTAGCACCGACTTCAAAAAGTAATTTCATGTTAATATTTCGTCCTTTAGTTGTAACTAAATTAGATAATTATTTTATACCTTTTAGCGCATTTTATTTGATTTTTGAGTTCTTATTATTTTATTTGTTGCATTTAATTTTTTTGAAGTCGGTTTTATTTTTTTTTATAAAAATTATTTTAATTTTCTCTTTTTAGTGATGTTATTAATATAATTGCATGCATCTCGTAAGAGAAAGCGTCGGGCGAATGAATCAGAAAATGATAATAAAATTCAATTCATAAAGTAGAAATTCTCTCGAAACGTTTGCGGGTTTTAAATGAATGTTTTCAAAAATCCAATATAGAATGATTATTCCTCAAGTACTAGATGAGAATCAATCGCTATTTTTGGTTTAAAGTCGATTTCTCTATGTCTTCAGCAATGGTTACTAATAAAAACCGAAACGTCAAAAATCCAATATAGAATGATTATTCCTCAAGTACTAGATGAGAATCAATCGCTATTTTTGGTTTAAAGTCGATTTCTCTATGTCTTCAGCAATGGTTACTAATAAAAACCAGAAACGTCAAAAATCCAATATAGAATGATTATTCCTCAAGTACTAGATGAGAATCAATCGCTATTTTTGGTTTAAAGTCGATTTCTCTATGTCTTCAGCAATGGTTACTAATAAAAACCGAAACGTCAAAAATCCAATATAGAATGATTATTCCTCAAGTACTAGATGAGAATCAATCTCTATTTTTGGTTTAAAGTCGATTTCTCTATGTCTTCAGCAATGGTTACTAATAAAAACCGAAACGTCAAAAATCCAATATAGAATGATTATTCCTCAAGTACTAGATGAGAATCAATCGCTATTTTTGGTTTAAAGTCGATTTCTCTATATCTTCAGCAATGGTTACTAATAAAAACCGAAACGTCAAAAATCCAATATAGAATGATTATTCCTCAAGAACTAGATGAGAATCAATCGCTATTTTTGGTTTAAAATCGATTTCTCTGTCTTCAGCAAAGGTAACGGATAAGAAAACAACGCAGTTGCTATGGTTACTCATAAAAATTCCTCCCAAATTTTTAGCATTTCACGAGAGAAGCCTATCCATTCTTACTTAGCAAGGCTAAATGAGCTATATTAAAACTTTCAAATGAATAAATTTTAAAGAATTTAAAAATTAAAAAATACCATCTACTCTAGAGTAAAGTACTTTAAATATAATTTTACTAAAAACTTTATTAACCTTTTTGTGGTCCCCAAGGTATTTAATTAGGATATTAAATTTCATCAAAATTGGTTAAGTCATTTTCAAGATATTTAGAAAAAACTAAAAAGTACCGAAATAAAGTACTAATGTTTGGGGCCGATATGTACCAAAAACTAATCAGCGCTTCATTTTGTTAAACTAATGGTAGGTTTTCAATTTCATTTCAATCGGTGCAACGGTGTGGAAAATCGTGGGCCAAAAAATCGATAACATACATACAAATACATCCATACATACATACGTTCAGTCCATACGCACGCACTAAATGAATAAAATCGCGCTTTGGCATCTCGACGAGACCCCATGTAATTTTTGGCAAAACCGTCACGTGACAAATATGGTCAAATACCAATGAAAAAAACGGTACCAATCGGAGACTATACTGAACCCAATGCAAAAAATCATCAAAATCGGTTCACAATTGGCGAAGATATCAGGTAACATAGACACAAAAAAAATTATTCAGTCGAATTGATAACCTCCTCCTTTTTTGAAGTCGGTTAAAAAATGAAAATTCAAAGTGAAAAGAAATATTAGTTATAACCCCCAAGATGTAGGAGATTTTATTATTGTTTAAAGGTGTTATTATTTGTTTTCTTCCCATTTTCTTAAAATCAGCTCGTTCCTATTTTATAGCCCTGAACTAATAAAGGAATAAATGCTTTTGTGATATAAAATTAGGAGTTATCTTTAACCGAAAAGATGATTTGTTCCCATAATTATGAAAGTAGACAAGTCAAAAAATTAAAAAAATTAGTTTTTTCATATTTTATGCTACATCCATTTAAAAAATACAGTAATAAGATGTCGGTTTTGAAAAATCGCATAAAATTAAACCGTTAAGTGGATTTCTAGTTGTCTCATACAGAATTCGAATCTTGTTTATTTGATAAAACTTTAAATATCTCGAAACTAACAATCAATGACATTAATCCAAATGAAGCAATGAATTCGCACCCGTCAAAGAAAACACACTTCTCAATAATACAAGTTTATGGAAAGTAACAAATGATTTGTATTTCCAAATCGAAGATTTATTAAGATTTTGCGACGCATATAGAATAGAATAGAATAGAATATTTATTTGCAAAAAATAAGAATAGAATATTTATTTGCAAAAAAATAAGTAAATACATTGTAGGTATATGTAAAAAAATTTAAACTAATTAAAGACAATAAAATAAATTAAATTTAACAATTATTGCAACACCCCTCATTAAGCAAAGCTTGTATGACCATTGACCATGTCGACTCGTCGATAAACAGGAAAATTTTTGCGATTTCTAGCTTTAGTCTTCCTATTCAAAATTACAAGAAATCAGAACAAATGAATTTTTATTAGATGCTATCTAACGGCTGTAGTTAATGAGCTGAAATTAGGCACCCAAGCATGTTTTAAATCGCTCACCTGAGTTAAGTTTCAGCTTTATAACTCAATCTGTTCGCCTAAGAAAAATTGCCATACCACTAAAAAAGCATACCAAGTCTTAAAATATTTTTATTTTTCCCTCCAATTTCGTCACTTTATCTTCACTCTCAGTGGCGACGCTAGCTTTTTTGGTTGGGGGATACCAGGCAGAAAAATTTGAAGGGTGGGCAGCAAGTGTGTATTATTTTGGGCAATACAGATTTTTGCATACTTGCTTTAGATATTCTTTTTAATAGTTTAGGTATAATGTATTTAATTTTATTTATTTTCTTAGAAAGACGGACTGGTAAGCGAAATAAGTAGGTTATAATGAAAGGCAGTCCATAAATTATTTAAATTTGTTTTATTCAAATTCCGACGTTTCGGAGATCTTTTCTCTCCTTCTTCAGGGTCTACAAAACAATTAACACATAACACAATAATAATAAATCAAATAGAGGAGAAAGACATTTAAATTGAAAGTTTTTGCCGAGAGTAGCAGAATTTTTATATATTGAAGGAGACAATAAAAGAGTGTGTCTTCTGCTGGAATTATAAATTTTATTTATTTAAAACGAGACTATAGTTTCGTTATAAATAAATAAAATTTATAATTCCAGCAGAAGACACACTCTTTTATTGTCTCCTTCGAAAGACATTTAACTTGCATTGAATAGTTATTGATGGGTGAGTATAATTCGGCTCCCATTTGTCTCTCTTTTCAGAGATAACAACAATATTACAATACTTTTCACCATTGTATCATAAGTGTACTTAGTCAACTGATGAATCAGTTAGCATTCGTTACAGATAATCATTAATTAATCCCCACTTCAGCCTAGATGTGCGCATAAATTATTTATTTATACAACACCATACAAGAAGTGAGAACATTAAACAAATATAATATTGATATACATTTTTTTCCCTTTTATTAAATTTCATAACATTCTATTCCCTAAAACTCATCATTCACTTATCACTGAAAAGAGAGACACATGGGCGCCGAGTTATACTCACCCATCCATAACTATTCAATGTAAGTTAAATGCCTTTCTCCTCTATTTGATTTATTATTATTGTGTTCTGTGTTATTGTTTTGTAGACCCTAAAGAAGGAGAAAAAAGTCTCCGAAACGTCGCAATTTAAATAAAAAAACTTAAATAATTTATGGACTGCCTTTCAATATAACCTACTTAGGTACAAGGGCGGATCCAGGAATTTTTATGGGGGGGGGGCGAATGTATATAAGGTGCCCGGTGTAAGATCTATTTTTTATCTCGGAAGTGTGTCGCGATCAAATTGTCCAAGCGGGGGTGGGGTGGGGGTGGGGGTGGGGGTGGGGGGTCAGAGACGCCCCCCCACACACATAGAACTTTATTTTCAATTTTAAAAATTTTTGAAAAAATAAATGTTTTTTTTTTTTACAAATTTTTTTTGCCAGGCACGGGCCTCTATGGGGGGGGGGGGGGGTGGGCGATCGCCCCCTCCGCCCCCCTGGATCCGCCCTTGCTTAGGTATAATGTATAATTATTATTATTTTATATAAGGTCTATAATATTGAAACTGATGGTTTACCTTTTTTAATTTTATCAACTGGGTGTTTCAATATTTTTTACTCAAATTCTCAATTTATCAGGTTGGGTGAGAAGAGTTTGTCCATGTGCAGTACCCAAAATTGTTTCTTTGTATATCATCAAACCCTCTCCTACCGTCTTCGAGGAATAATCAAATACTCTATTCATTTATCATATAATATTACTTCCAAATAAACGATAAATACCATTATAAAAGTGTCAGTTTTTCTAATTGGTTGAAAAAAGTTATATTTGCCAACTTTTCTCATCCCTATACCCGCCGCCTCCCATACATACGCTCTGGACCAAATGATTCATTTTGTTGTGGCTCATTAGTTTTTTAATTTTAATTCTCTTTAATTTTATTTTATATTTATTAATTTTCAAGCCTTTTTTTAAATTATTTTTTGTTGGTTGTGAAATTTATTGAATGCCAGCCAAAAGATGTCGGCTGCGCGCAGGTGTTTCCAGCCTCCACAGATAGAATCACATAGTGATACTTTAAAAAAAAATTCAGAAAAAATTCTAAATATTTAGAAGAATGGTTTTGTCAATTGAAATATCCGTGGATTCTATCTGAATCATTTCGTTGTGCGAAGTGAAGTTCTATTTAAAAATATTCTTATTTATGTTCGGAGTCTATTTCTTCCGTAAAACTTTTTTTTATTTATTCTTTCTCTCATTCCAATTAAGGAGGTCCTTTCGCTTCAGTTGAGTAAAAAGAAGTGTAGTATCTAATATTTAATAAAATAAGTTAAAATACAAATGAAAAATAAATAGTATGAAAGCCGTAAATGTTTGAAATAAAAACAATTATAAAAAAAAATAATTATAAATCAGCTGATAATATCTCTTGATGGATTTGGCAATGCGTTGTATTAATACTGTATATGTTTACATGCAAACATAGCATTTATGTGATTTTTTAAAGTAAATTTCTCAGTAAATTCCTCGTTCAATGATATATGGTATTTTATTGAAAAATAAGACACCTGCATGTTTTAAAAAGCTAATTTTTAGTTTTTTTTTTTAATTTTATCAATTCAACTAATAGTAGTATAATTCAAGGTAAAGTTCCATAAGACTCTGTGAAAATGTTTACATTTAAAAAAAAATTTATTTTTAATAATTTTTCTTTCTAATGTGTGATTGAAACTTCATCAAAGCATAGTTAGGGAGTTAAACTATTATAAAAAATTAAGTCATAGTTATAATCTAATATTTTTTATTTAACATTGGCGGCGAAAGGACCTCCTTAATCTACAAAGCATTCGATTCTTTTTAAATTTGTTTTTATTATAATTTCAATGTATTCTAGATTCTACCAAACCATTTAATTCAGGTTTATTTAATTAACTAAAAACACTAACTAACCAATTTTTTTTTTAATTATAGACCTGAGGATGGCTTATGTACAAGCAGGAACTGTAATTGAATGTGAATCAGTGCTGAAAAACAGCTGTCTCAATAAATTCAATCCTGCCAGAAATTAAATTGAAGGAGACAATAAAGACTTTCCATTCATACATTAATTCCTGTGAATTAATTGTAATAGACTGATGAAGAGGGCAAAGCTCTCGAAACTATAATCTAAAATTTATAATTCCAGCAGAAGACACACTTTTTTATTGTCTCCTTTAATATATAAAAATTCTGCTACTCTTGGCAAAAAACTTTCAAGAAATTAAATTGTATTTAATTTTTTAAAATAGACTTAACCATCCAGCCATACATCAAGTAACTTCCGTATCTACAAATTAGAACACATTTATTTTGTTTTCCAATAAAAGATATAATGGCAACAATAATAAGAATAAATTCTTACAATACTTGATAAACTCAAAGAAATTAATGGAATTAGTCATAAACCAACACGTCCTTCATCACTTAGAAAACAATAAATTAATTCACGAAAGGCAATATGGATTCAGACAAAATCGTTCTACAGGCGACATCTTAACCTATGTCACCCACACCTGGAACAATACTCTAGAGGCCGGAAAAGAAACCCTCGCTGTAGCCCTTGATATCTCCAAAGCTTTTGACCAGGTTTGGCATAAAAATCTTCTTGCCAAACTGCCAGCCTTTGAATTCACACCAACACTTCGCAAATGGATAGAAAGCTTTCTGACAAACCGAAGTATAAAAGTTGTGGTGGATGGAACATCATCTGAATCGTTCTCCACAAACTCTGGTGTTCCCCAAGGCTCTGTAATCTCCTCCACACTCTTCCTAATTTATATAAACGACCTTATTGATCAAACGGCAAACCCCACTCATTGTTACCCCGATGATAGCACTCTACACGGCAAACCCTCTCTCCCGAATAATCGAATCAATATTGCCTCCTCAATTACTCTCGACCTAGACAAACTGAATAAATGGGGCTCTCAAAATTTAGTTAACTTTAATTCAAATAAGACTCAATGTTCTCTAATTTCTAGGCGCGAAAATAAAGATTTCCCTGATATTCACTTCGATTCGAATACCCTGAAAATGTGTGACAGCCTATCCATGTTGGGCGTCTCTGTCGCATCTGACCTGTCTTGGAATGAACACATCTCCTCTGTGGCGAAATCTGCAGCAAGGAAGATTGGCTTCTTATTCAGGTCCAAGCGATTTTACCTGTCTCGAATACGGCTCTCATCTGTGGAGAGGAGCCTCAAAATATTCTCTTGCTACCCTTGATGCAATTCAGAAACGAGCCGTCAGGCTAATTGACGATTCTACCCTCACCGACTCCCTCGACTCGCTGGCTCATCGAAGAAATGTCTCTGCCCTTTCCCTTTTCTATAGTACTATCACGGCAGGTGCTCTGATGAGATAAAATCAATAATTCCCCCCAAAGCATGCTTTGCACGCAGCACACGTTTTGCCGACTCCCAACACTCTTTCGCGGTCAAATTGGAAAAGTGCCGGACCACTTCATTCGCGAATACATATATCCCCATGACTTCAAGGAACTGGAACTCTCTCCCAGCCACTATCTTTCCCAGCATCTATGATCTTCAAACCTTCAAAACCAGGGTGCATAGACACCTACGTCTACACCCTCTCACTTAATCAACTTTCCCTTCTCTTCGGTAATGCAAGGGTCTTTCGAGATCCATAGGGGCTACATCTTTACTGGTGCACCCCTTCTTGCATTCCATTGCATTAAAAAAAAAAAAAAAAAAAAAAAGAAAGTGTTCCTCCAAATATAGAGGTTTAGGCTTTCATGGTAATATTAAATTACCGGACATTTACTATTCTATTCAACAGTAAACAGAATGAAGTTAAAACATCCTCTATTTTCGGGGGATCATTTTAAAATTGAATTATATGCTAGGAGAGGGTAACAAGGGAACAACCCTTGTTCTAGTGATGATGGGTAGTGGGGATTTCTTGATCACTTAATATTTAGTTGCCCAAATTTAAAATTAATAGGCATCATAGAATGATTGACAATTAATAGTAAACAAAAACCATGTAGGTAACCTGACTTATCTGTTGTCGGACGAAAGTAAAAAAAATGGTAAAAAAGTTTTTCCTAGCTAATAAAAGTAAGATGTATGGTAATTATAAAATATATCTTTACCAATTTATTTCTAGTCCCTGTTCAGCCACCCAAAATATCCCTTTTTATCGCATTAGTATCAAATGTAATATTTTTTTATTCATTTTTAGTATTCATATAACTATTTATTTCTCTTATGTGATATTTTAGTATTAGTTTAATTGAAAATTATTCAGAGGCCAAGGAATTTTTTTTATTACTCTATACTTCCAAGGCAGGCAGAAAAAAATGTTTAAAATTATCTTTCTCCACATTTCAGACACGTTAACTCAATAAACAAAAATAATCGAGTGAATCGAATAAATTAACTCGACTAGAAGCTCCAAAAGCGACAGCGTTTATAAAACATTAAAAAGAAGAAATAAACTGGTTATAAAAAAAATTCATTTCATTTAATTGAAAAGATTTTGTTTTGCCGAGAGGGGCAAAGTTGTTGATTTATAAATTCATGTGTATATTTATTTGAATCAAACAGAGGACAACCTCATCGATTTCTCTTTATAATGTTATTGGTGGTTTTTACTTCTATTTTTGCTAATATCTAATCAAATTTATTGAATTTATTCATCTTAAAAACAACTAAATATCAAAATTGAATATATCTCTGGTCAATGGCCTTAATAAAAAAATTAATTCATAGAAACTAAAGCTAATATATAAGATAAAACTACATCAATGAATTCTTCAATATTTAGCGATATTTAGATCCTATAATTTATTTCAGCTCTAAATTTCGACGTTAAGTGCCCTAAATAATTTGTACTTTTCATGAAATTTGTTAATTGAAAGTCTAATAATTCAAATTTTTTTTTTGGAGTATGAATCTCTTCTTTAATTCTATTTAATGAACTTTTCTAGTTTTTGTTTCTTAAATTATCATTACATTTTCAAGGAATTCAGTGATTACCTACAATTAATATAAATGACTAACTACTTTTCGACCAGATTGTAAGTATTGAGTGTAAAGTAGGTATACATAATCTAGGTTTTTATTTTTCATCAAATAAAATTGATAGCAGGAGGGTGTTAAGTCACCCCTCCCCTGAAATGTTGGAAATTTTACAGGATATAAATAAATTGTTCTAAAAATTCTCACAAAAATAATACGCTAAAAAAAACAATCTGGGCATCAGGGAAGTCATGTCTCCTTGTCCATTGGGTATATCCATACTCCCTGCCTAAACAATCGGTGGTTAGCTAACCAGCCCTGAAAATTAACTAACCTCTCACCCCGGTGCTCTGGCTAAGGCCTTGATTGATAGCAAACATTTTTCAAATGTTTAACAATTTAATTAATGTCTAATAATTTATTCAAGGTTTGTGGCCATTTAATTGCTAAAACGTATTGTATAGGAAATGTTTGATACAATTAAATAAATTTTTTGAATATAAATATTTATTGTAGATTTGATGATTCACGAGTTGAGTGGTTTATCAAATATAACCTGTATAGTGATTTATCAGCGTACTATTTATCATGACCATATTTCAAGTCCCTTTTTGTCTCATTCAGGCTGGCTCTTCACCTTTCATTTCATCTCATTCAATTCATTTGCTTGTCAAATCTCATCATGTCACTATTAATATAATTAAATAACCAATATATATATATATATATATATACATTGGATAAATAGCGTTTTATATTAATATATATAAAAGAGAAGGTGATGTTTCATCAATCATTCATTCATTCATCTATCAACACACAGCCTAAACCGCTTGACCTAGAAAGCTGAAATTTGGAGTGTATATTCTTTCAACGATTTATAGGTGTGCTAAGAAAAGATTTTTTGAAAGTCGAACCCTAAAGGGAAGAAAAGGGCCTCAAAATATGTATTTAGAGTTTTTCAAGATCTCAGAAAAGATATCGATATTGGTTTAGTTTAGAAATGTGAAGCATTGAAATACAAAAAAAAAAAGATATTTGAGTATTTTGATCTATTTGTCCCCGAAGGAGAGATATAGTCATTTTGGGGTAAATTTTTGAAAAATTTAAAGTTCTCTATCTCTTCTAGTTTTTAAATTTTACGATTCAAATTTGGTACATAGGATTGTTTATTAAAACTAAATCTCGAGAAAGTTTTTTTTATTTTTTTTGAAATTTGACCTCTGAACTGAAAAATGGGTAATTTTTGATTTTGTGATCTAAAACCCAAAAGGCTTCGTATCTTACTTGACCAAACTAAACCAAATTTTGTATACATAATCTGTGGGCCACTAAAAGGCTAGAAATGCAAAAATAAGGTGCGGGAGTGTGTTTCTGGGGTGGAATGCAAAGATGGGGTGCAGGTGGCCCGGGGTGGGTGCGGGGATTAAATGGGTGGGAAGGGTGTGTAGTAGGGTGGAGGGTGGGTACGGAGGTGGAATGGGATTGGGGTGCGGAGGTGAGGGTTCCGATTTAAAATGCAGGGGTGAGGTGCAGTGTGTCCGTGGTGGGTGCGGAGGTGGAATGGGGTTTGGGTGGGAGGATGGGGGTCCAGGGGGCATAGCTTCCTGCCTAGCGGAGACGCCCGCCAAAGACGGGCTTCTTATCTAGTTATAGTATAAAATTATAAGGCGATTAGAGAGAATCGTTTACATTCTCAAATCTTTCAAGCATTTTTTTTCGAATTCCTTATAATATGAAAAGCCATTCATTCATAAGATCACCAAAAGCCAGAAAATTATCGAAGGATAGTCGAAATCAGCACCTGGAACTTATCAAGTGGGTAGCTTATCAAAGTGTCTTCGGGCATTACCATTAGTTTTCGGGTTCTCTCGTCTGTATACCATGGTATAAGTATATATGTATAATAAACATTTGATAGACATAATATGAGTAAATAAAATAAATATGTAAATAAAATTTCTTAGAAACTACTTGAAATATCATGCAATAATTACCATAATTTTATATTTTCTAACATATCCTTGTTTTATAAATCGTACTGTACCTACCTAGATGACTAAATAATTACCAGAACATATTATAATAATACTTTTTGTTCTTGCCCAAGGTTTTTGATACTACTGCTTTATTTTTAGTAAGCCTACAACGAAAGACCAACTTTAATCGCTCAAAATAACATTTGAATTAATTTATTCTCTATCAATTAAAAAAGGCTTTTGTTTAAATCTCCTCTTTTAATTTTTTGTCGAAATAAATGAGATGGTGAAAAGTTGACTTTAATCCTTGTTCTTGTTAATAGTAGCGAGTAAAGGAGAAGAGCTTAATAAAAGATTAAATTCAAAAAGCCCAAACTCTCTCAATGAACTTATTAATATTATAATTAAAAAAAAATTAAGAGAAAAGCCCATAAAACTTATACTCATATAGCTATTATGGAAAAGAAAAGTTAGACGACTTTTTTTCATTACACGTATAGTAGTTAACTTGTTTCACCTTTTCACCCCCTCTTTTCCGAAAATCTGTAAAATCTTAATCCCAAAATCTAAAAACTCAATATAATATATAGATAATAATTAACTGGGCACACCATTTGACTTTCACATAAATTATAATTATATATATTATTTATTCTAATAAGAAATTTAATAGGTTTGGTGTGTACTGGATATGTTAATTTTTTAAAGAAGATGAATGAAATTAAATTGCTTCTTTCCAGTAATTTTTATTTTACAAGTGGTTTATCCAAAGATTTCGAGAGCACTACGTCATCTCTTCCTCAGTGGAAACTGCAGGACTAGAATAACATTGAGTTAGCGGGTTCATAGGGCATTAATTGTCTTATAATTACAGATGTTAAATGATAAGATACTTACCCACCCACTCACCAATAAACCGACCATTTCAGCAATGAACCCGCTAACTCACTGTTATTCTGGTCCTCCAGTTTCCACTGAGGAAGAGATGCCGTAGTGCTCTCGAAATATTTATTTGGATAAACCACTTGTAAAAATAAAAATTACTGGATAGAAGCAAATGAATTTCATTCACCCTCCTTTAAAAAACAAATAAAAAAATAATTGTTCTCTTGAGTTAACCGTAGTTAAATATTTTCATATATTTATTTTTTAAAACTAGCTAATATTAAAATTAAATTAATTCTGACAAGTGAATGTTTTGAATTTTTTGAAAATAGATAAATTTTTAAAAATTTCACCATCCCATGGGGCTACATTCACCATATTATTATTGATTTATACATCCATATGTTTTTCTAGCCTTAATATTCCCCAAAATATATTTTCCAGGTAGACAGGCAACCAATCCAACGCAGTTGAAAAGCAAGAAGTTCATAAATATCTCACCAGGGGAACATTTTTTTTAATAATACTTCATATTAAAATTCCGAGTATCCTTTTATGCATTACCTCTATAAAATTCGTCATTAATAAAGTAAAGTAATGTGACTGAGCATTCATTACTGATTTCCGGGGACACTCCCTAAAACAAGACTTATATGTCCATGCTTATTTACAATGAGTTTTACAGAAAACTACAAAATTCCAATAAAAAATTATTTTTATTTGAAAGAAATTTTCAATCTCTTAAAATACGGCAGTTCGGAGGATCTTCCCTTTTTAAGATTTTAAGATTTTTAAGATTTTAGAAATTTTCAATCTCTTAAAATACGGCATTTCGGAGGATCTTCCTTTTTAAGATTTTAAAATGCCCAACAAAAAATTACTCTTAGCACCGTAATATAGCGTTCTTGCGTATATTTAATAAAACTTTAATGTGCGGAGATAAGCGTGATTTGAAAGTCATACCGTCGAATAAGATAGCTTTTTTGAAAGTTAAATCATATTTATCGATTGGAACCCGATGAATGGACCATTGGTTAATTACTTAGTGAATCTTTTAACAAATGTTAAATAAATTGGCCACTGCTCCCTGACTTTTCTTTAAATATTTAAAATGTCCGAGTTCTTTGTTATTTTCAAACTGAGACGTAGGTATATATTACTTAGTAAAAATACTCTCAATGAAATCATGAAATTTTCTTACGTTCATTCTTAAAAATTCATTAGAAATAAATGATTAATTTATGAAAAAATTAAATTAATAGATACCTAAAGGTCAAACCAAAAGCCTAATTAAATATATTTGTCTATATGCTGAAAGGTGAAGTTGTTTCTTAAAATACGAAACAGAGTGCTAAATTTGTTTTTTTATCCTTCGAGAAAGGCATGCCATCAAAAAATAGGAACGTTTTCGGGATCTCAAGACCCTCGTTTTTATTTGAATAATCACGTAGAATTTGATTTCGAATATAAAATAAGCAAGTGAAAGTTATATGATTGGCACACCAAATTATCTCATTTAACATTAACCCACATTATCTAAAGCTTTTGTTTTTATTCTTCATTTGGATAAGCAAACTATAACTTTTCATATTAAAGATATTAATTTGCCGATGGTAATAGATTCAAATTTCAGAAAATCATGCAAAGATGGTGTCATCTTTAATTGACGGACTATACCGGATGTGACACTTGCATTTCTCATTTAGTGATATTCATTTCATCATCATTCATTTTGTTTTGTTTTCTGTGTTTTCTTATCTTTTCATGTTAAAAATAAAGTATATGGGACCCGTGTTCGAATCCGACTCTAGGCATCAGCTATAATATGACCCCGGAGTGAGACATAATGTATAATAAAATATAATTTAGTAATCGGACATTGGCTTATGGCTAGAAAGGTCGAAAAGCCAAACAAAAACTTCAAAGTTGATATCAATCAATTGTAAAAATGAGTATTAGTCAATTTTACATTGGAGAATAATCAGATTTTTAAATGAGATTAATTAATTTCTAAATAAATGATTAATTAATTAAAAATTAAATTGGGACTATTCCCGATTTATAATTAATTAATGCCATTTTGAAATTAAAAAGTTATTTAAGATTATAGGTATAAATAAGAAAGTATCCGGTAGACCAAGCGGTATATTCGGTATATCCCTATTATCTCAGAAACGAAATTGCAGTGTAAGTCCTATTTCCAGTTAAATTTACTTAACTTTTAAATTAGTTTTAATAAATATAATATATGAAAAACCAATAGCCACATAAACATATACCAGGATTTATATTTCAAATTGATTTAGGTAGTTGTTTCAACATATGCGTTTTATTATGATTTTTTGAAATTTAGATAAATTATTATTTAAATACTTCTGCATCGATTGGTGGCAAAACGAAATTTATGAACAATATAGTTCCGGAGATATTAAATTCCAAAGATAGAGTTTTTCAGACTCATACATTGCACTATACGGGATATCGGAAAGTTTTCATACATATTTAATTATAATTAAGAAATTCTTCTTACCATTGTTATATAAAACTAAACTAAAATTAAACAATAACTAATACATTTTTTAAGAAAATTTTAATTCATAGTTACGACACAGTTTCTGAGATAATAATTAATAAAGAATGAAAAATGTATAATGAAAAATTTACACTAAAAACAAGCTGGCAACAACGTATATATTTAACCTAAAAAGTGGATTAACTTTAGTACTTTTTTGACGTTTTTTCACTTCAGCCATTGTCGGAACAGCTTTTAATTGTTTATTAAGAACTTTTTGTTTAATAAATCGACCTTTATAATGTATTTTATCTGTCATTTCTATGATAAAAATATTCAAGCTCGGCCAATGTTGCCAGATTTGTCAAACGAGCACGGGATTGGCTAATGGTGGTACATAAACTGCAAAAAGTTTTGGGCTTATGAATTATGAATCCTTGTTGTCTGTTCTATATACTCTAACATTGACTTTTTGCTAGTATTGTCGCGAAACATCTACCCTAATGAGACGATTAATTTTTTAATGTAAACAAGTAAACGCACATATCTAATTCCAAAATTGCTTTTAAAAGAATAATTTTTTCTCTTACCTCTATTGGGCCTTTTGAACATTGAAAGGTCCTATTTATCCAGGGGTTTATAAAATTCTGCTGAATTAGCAGCAATAAATATTTGCCTATGCTATTATTTGAGTTTGCTCTTTGGACAGGCAGAGAACTGGTAGATTAATTGATTTTGTTATTATACCATTTATTTATATTCTCTACAAAATATTTTCTTCTAAATTGAATTTTATAAAATGAAATAAAGCATGAATCTTATAAAAATATATTACATTTTTATTTTTTAAAACATGCTTTTTCGCAAAATGCATTAAAAAATAGAAAAAAACATATTTCTTCAGTTTCTAAAAATTGTTCATATGCTTTTAAGACTAATAACTAAAAGTGTGGGCTCTTACTTTAGTTAAATTTTGAAGTTAAAAGCACTCATGCTTTTAAATTGTTTAATGTAATAACAGGGGTGGGTGAGGCTGCAAGTTGGCTTTTCACATATTACAAAGAGCCACGCCTTATTAATTAAGTACACAAAAATAAATATACATATAGTCAACGGTGGGTCAGTGGTTAGAGTGTGAGCCCCACTGCTAGCCTGAAGAACGCTGGTTGGAGACTGAGTCTTGGAAGATATTTGCAGTCGTCTCCTATTTGAAAGCAATGGCAACCTACCAAGAGTATAATTGCCTAGTAACCTCTCCAAACTAGCCTTTATGAACCGGCGTTAAAAAGTAGGCCCCGTATATCTGTGTAAAAACACCTAAACACACTCAGCACATGTATATGTGCATAGGAGCCGAAATTTCAGGGAGACCTGATAAGGCACCCAAAGAAGAAGTCAAATTAAGCGGGTGGAGGGCAAATTCGTAAGATAGATACGTCGTCTTCAAAGCTTCAAACTCCATATCTGCGTTTTTTGATACTGAATTTGAGAAGAGAGCAAACTGATTTCCTCTTTCTTCATTATCTTATCAATGGTGGAATAAATTGCTCTCAACTTTCGGAACTGGTCACTTTCAGTGTCAATACTCAGAGAACACGAAATCCACCATAATTTTTCACTCCTTGTCAAAGATCTTCATAGCTGAAATATTCCGGTACAAATTGTATTTTAGGAACTGATAATAATAATAGAGATGTAGACATATTTAACATATCAAAAGATATAATTAAAAATCATGTTTTCCGGAAATTAATTAGTGTTTGAGGAGAAAGATTGTTTTAATTTGGAATTATTAAACTAATCAGTTTGTTTTGGGGTATTATTTTTATGTGATCTAACACTCAATTTATGAATATATTTTTTTCTATTGTGAATATGTATTTCTTTTTTGTAAGTGGGCTACTAGTCCGTGAATTTGTCAAATAAATAAATAAATTTTATTTAACTTAATTCATCTTCAATAATATCACATTTGTTTGTTGGTTTGAGAAAATATGAAAATACTATATATGTAGATTTAAAACTTTTCAAATCTTCAAACTAGATTTAAGATTTTCTATTAAATATATATATAAAATTAAGGTTTTGTCTGTACATTGCTCCAAATCACGCCAAATTTTGTTTGTACACGTTTCAAGCAAAGTTATGAACGAAAAAACCCTCAACAAAATTCCCGTCTGTCTGTCCGTATGTATGTCTGTTTCAGTGGTTTCCGAAAAGTTGCTCACGATTCACGGCTGAAGGGATTATTATGAAATTTCATATTTACATCAGATGTCTTCTAACTTACGTTTTTAGCTATATAACGTTTTGATATTTTGTCCCAGAAGGGGTTTTGGGGGGGGGGGGGGGGCGCACGAATGAAAATTATCAAATAACTCCTAAACTATTAACTCTACGGCAAATTTTATTATTAAGCAAAGTTCTAGGGGATGTGATTTCTGACAAGTTTTGTTTAAAAAATTCCTCCAAAAACCACGTAAAAAGGGGGGGGGGGGGGGGGTGAAAAAATGTAAATTCTTGCCCTTGGAGCAAACTCAACCAAATTTTATATACATAATCTCTAGGCCTCTAGAGAGCTAGAAATGCAAAAACTAACCACCCAAAATGGGGGTGGGGGTCAAAAAATAAAAATTATTTCTCTTAGCCCAAACTCAACCAAATTTTGTATACATAATTTGTGGGTCACTAGAAGGCTAGAAATGCAAAAAGGGTGCGGAGGATGGGTGCGGGGGTGGAATGAGGACTGAGGCGGGGTAGGGTGGGGGTGCAGGGGGCTGGAGTCCAGGGTGCATAGCGGGGGTGGGGTCCAGGGGCTAGGCGGGGGTGTGGTGCGCAGGGTTGGAGGGCATAGCGGGGGTGGGGTCCGAGGTGGGTGGGGTGCGGGGCGGGGGTTGGGAACGGGTGCATGGTGCGGGTGTGTGTGTGTGTGTGTGTGGGGGGGGGTTAGTGGGTTAGGGTGCGGAATGGAGTGTTGTGGTGGTGGTGTGGGGGCGGGGGTTGGGCATGGTGCGGGGGTGCTGGGTGGGTTTCGGGGGGTGGCTGGGAGTCGGGGGTGAGGGTGGGGTTCGCGGGTTGGGGGTCCAGGGGCGCCCTGGCTACAAGGCCGCCGAAAGCGGGCCTTGCAGCTAGTCCTAAATAAAAGCAAAATTTTCTACCTATTCTTTCTGTAAGCTTCTATTTTCTTGTTTGAATTGTGATATTTTCTGAAATCATGTTTCGTTGTGTAAACTGTTAAATAATAAAAATCGGATTTCTTTCGAATCAGTACTAATTCAACTAAGAGTCGAATTTGTCCAGCGTTACTATATAGCTTCTGCCTATTAACTGGGAATGCTTTATATCAGCCTTTCTCAAACTTCATCATACTTATAAGAATAAAGAACCAAGCCCTCTCCATAATGTTTAAATTTGATAAACATATTATTGAATCCAGCGCTTATAATTTTGCCAATAAAAATAGGTATAATTGTTTTATATATGGATATTTCAAACGTAATTGAAAATATTATTTTACTATACAGGGTATGGTCAAGTATTGTAATCGTGCATGAAAAAAGTGTTTTTTCCTTCTTTTTTTCGAAATATCTCAAAAACGGCTGAAACTATTTTGATTAAAAAATTAAGAAAAACTAAGGCATTTCGGTCTACAAAAAAGCCCTAATAAGTGAACATCGAAAAAATTATATTTTTTGAAATAATAATTCTTTTGTCAAAATGTCTGTTAGTCTGTCTGGTTGTCTGGTTGTCTGGTTGGTTGTCTGTAAGTCTGTGCCTTACCAAATTCTTGTGGACGAGCTAGCTCAAAAACTAGTGGGAATATCGAAACCAAATTTAACACTTAGTTTTGGTTCGTTAAGAGCTGATTAGATTTTGGTGAATATCGACCCAAAATTAAGGGGGGGAGTTAAAAATAAAAAATCTAGGCAAATTTTGTATACATAATCAGTGGGAGCCCAGAAGTCTAAAAATGCAAAAACTAACCCCCTTTCCCTACATGATTATAAATAATTTTATTAAATATTAAATATAAGTGAGGGGCCAGGTTGTATGGTAAAGTCAAGTGAATGGCCACATCAGAACACGTCAGATTATTTTTTGTATAATTCTATGGACATATCAACTTTGAGTTAAATTTGTCGTGTATAAACTTTAAAATTCACAATATAGACTTAGTCATTTACAAACGAGTCTCGGGTTGTATATTAATTATTATTATTATTTTGTTTTTAACCAGCTTCAAAAAAAGAGGACGTTATCAATTCGACTGTTTTTTTTTGTATTTATGTTACTAGATATCTTCGCCAATTGTGAACCGATTTTGATAATTTTTTTTGCATTGTGTTCAGTATAGTTTCCGATTGGTAAAAATATAAATTTCATTGGTATTGGAGCTTTTTGTTGTGTATGTTCGCGCATAAATTCTTTGTTTATGAACCGATTTTAATGATTATTTTTGCGTTTGAATCAGTATTGCTCCAAGGTAGTCAGTATACATAACTATTTATTTATTTATTTACTTTATGTATGTTCAGCGAGAACTTTTTGCCACGTGGGTGGTCCCATATTAATTTGGTCAAGTTCTGACGAAATAAAGTAAATTTTCAATATGAACAAATAATCGAAATTATAATAAATAAAATCTTTTATAAAAAAAAATTCTTAAAACGTTCAATTAAAATCAGCAAATGTTTCGATAGAATTCCTATATAGTATTTATGAATTGAATTTTTTTATCATTTACTGATTCATTCGCCTGACGCTTTCTCTTACGAGATGCATACAAAATATTATCTTAAGTCACTATTGTTAACATCACTAAAAAGAGAAAAATATAAATAATTTTTATAAAAAAATAAAACCGACTTCAGAAAAATTAAATGCAATAATTAAAATAATAAGAACTCAAATATCAAATAAAATGCACTAAAATGTATAAAATAATTATCTAATTTAGTTACAATTAAACGACGAAATTTTTACATGAAATCACTTTTTGAAGTTGGTGTTAAACAAACTATATAAGCGAGCAAACGTACTAAGTAAGATCCGTCGAGTGTGATTCATAAAATGTATGTTTGGCACCGACTTCAAAAGTGATTTCATGTAAAAAATTTCGTCGTTGAGTTGTAATTAAATTAGATAATTATTTTATACATTTTAGTGCATTTTATTTGATTTTGAGTCATTATTATTTTATTTATTGCATTTAATTTTTTTGAAGTCGGTTTTATTTTTATTATGCTATATATTATGTTGATTAATAATTAAAAAAAAATAAATATAATATCAAGATTATCATTATTTAAGTTACTATATGGATTTAGTAATAATAAAACTCTGAAAACCCATCTTTATACGGATTGTAAGCATGTAAGTTTGTTTTAATTGTATTTATGATGTAAACCATTTTTATCGTTAGAAGAATATTAGTGAATAACATTCATTCTTTTTTTAATATATAATAACTAGAAATGATCGTAATATCTATAGGTATATATATTCATTTAATATCGGAACACAGTTGTTTTTACATTTAGCGCCTGAAGATGCATCCCGCAGCTCAGAGCGTCAAATTTGAATGCATCTAAACAAGTCTTTTGGAATATCGTGATTTATACTCTAAAAATTTAGTAACCAAAGCCTCAATATTGAATATTAGATAATACAAAATATACACATAAATATATAATTTAAATATTGGTACATTTAAAGAAATAACACACTTGATTATTAGTTTATAAATATTTTTCCTTTCCACCGAATAGTTTGAAGAGAGTTTCCTCATTCAAGGAGAATTGAGTATATTGTGTTCTATTACGGCATCACAATATTGTACTATATCGGTATTTAATTTATCCATTATTTTGTGATTCTCACATTGCAAGATTAAATCGTCAATATTCTCGTATATTTACATTTCTACATTTTAATCTACTCTAATTAAACGAGCAAAAATTGTATATTTATTTATTTATTCATATATATATATATATATTTGTTTATATATATATTTGTATCTTGGTTCTATTTTGAAAACAACTCTACCGATTTTGATGAAATTCAGGGTTAGGTGGTTATTGGGGTGACAATTCGATCTGTCACCGTCTCATCTTGGACAAAATTGTTTTTGATGGGTTTTTTCGTAATCAAATTAATTATTTTCAGGTAGACAAATCCCATTCTTAGGGTTTTAAAAAAGGTTACTCTTTTCCTTTTGTACCCAGGCAGACAATGGGTCGGGTTAATCCTTTATTCTCAAAGGCCTTGAAGAAGTATTGTGATTGTGGATTTTAACATATTTTGTTCTCCCTAAACGTTAGAAATATTAATAAACGTTTTATAATTGTTTTTATAAAGAACTTTATTTATTTAATAGAATAAAAAATAATCAAGAATTTATTTAAAAATATATGTCGCATAAGCAGGTCTCAATTTTCTGAAAAAACAACACATTTCGATAGGTTTTATTTGCTAACAATTGGATGAATAAAAATGAATCATATGGTTGAATCAAAACAAGTGCAGGAGGCGGGGTGCAGTGGTGGGGGATCCGGCGGTAGGGCGAGGTTTCGGGGGTGGGGGTGGAGGTGGATGGGGGGGGGTACAGTGGGCGAATATTATATATTTTTGTATTTTTTTTAAATTGAAAACGGCTCTCAAATAAAAAGCGACATTTTTATCTGAATTTTAAATTAAAAATAATATTAAAATAAAGCTTTTAACTGAAGGAAGAAGTTACTGAGCATCGCTCGGTGCCTCCAGGTACTATCAAATTAAACTAGCAATATAAAGTTGCGGCATGGTCTATTCCTAAACGTTTCAAGAAAGATATCAACTAACTGAATAAATAATAAATAGTTGTATCTAATGAGCTGAATGTGTGTTAGTAAAATGCTCTTTTCTGCCAAATACCACCTTTTCAACATAAGCTGTTCGGTGGCAATGAATTTCCAAATGAGAAAACAATTTTCGGAAAGAGTACCGAATCTTGAAAATATTTTCACTTTTCCAAATTTATATGTATATAAGCCTCTGTAACCTTTAGATCTTAACTAATTTTATTGTTTAATTGTTTGCTTATTGTGTATATAATATTTATTATTAATAAGTTGTTGTAGAGAAATAAGGACAATAGATTATGCAAATAATTTTTATTTTTTTCCAACGTTTCGTCAACTTTGTTGACTTCCTCAGGAGCTCAAACAAATTAACTTCTTTGCATATTTGTCATTTTATTAATATTCATTCTTAGCAAACACATAAGGCCTTATCATACAGATTTAAATAGGAAAATATTTTGAGCCCTAGAGGAAGTCAACAAAGTCGACGAAACGTTGGCAAAAATAAAAATTATTTCCCTTTAACAACTTATTAATTTAATCGATGAACATAAATAATCAAAATATTTATTATATTAATGTCATATTATTATTGTCTTAAAAAATTTAAGTAGAGAAAAGGATGCTTTTGAAAATTAGAAACTTCCATAAAAGGTTAATATTAAAATGAATACTCCGAAATACCATATTTACATTTATTTTTTCTACATGAAATATTACCTAATGACCTTCTTTCTCAAATTAATTGCCTTTATTAAAATTAAAATTTTTTAAAAATTAAATAAAAAATAACATTTTCCTGAGAAAAACTTCTGGTTGAATTGGTTGTCGGTGATGGAGGGATTCTTTTTAAAAATTAATTTTTTTAATTAGTAATACAAGCATAAAACATTTGAATATTCTAAAAGGGTTGATTTTTACGCGCGTTCTAAAATCCAAATAGTTCAACGGTATCTTCTTAGAGGGCATCATTGCAAGGAAATAATAAATTCAATAACAGATTGAAAAAATCCATAAATACAAGTTATTTAACTTATACGTTCTAGAGATTTAAAAAAATTATCAATTCTATAATGATTGTAATCACTAAATTATTTTCTTCTCAATAAACAATTGTATAATCTCGAGCGGTCTACACTATAAAAATAAGGATCTATATCGACCCCATGACATATGAAATAGACTTTAAAAAATTTAAAGGGAAACAAGCTGAGACATCATTAATATTATGAACATTAACCCATAGTCGAAGAAAAATGGAAAATAAACTCTCGTTCTCTTTACTCAGCTTTCTTTAATTACTTTTTTTATTACAAATCATCATTTAAATTAAAAAATGTAGTCAAATATTAGAAATTTAAGTAAATAGAAGCAGCCTGCCCCCCTCAACCCAATGATTTTTTTAAATTTATCCTTTTATTTTCTAAATTTATTTTTATTATAGTTGCGACGCCCGCCTACGGCGAGCCTCTTACTAGCCTGGATCCCATCCCCTAACTTAAATCCCCCTCTATTCAAACAACCCTACTCAAATTCTCTTTGACTCTCCTCTCCCCCTCCCAACTCCTTATATGATATTTTGACTCTCCCCCATTTTAGGCTGTTAGTTACTTCCCTACCACATTTTGGGTAGCTAGTTTTTGCATTTCTAGTCTTCTGGGAGCCTACAGATTAGGTATACAAATATTGGTTGAGTTTTGCCCAGAAAATTAGAATTTTCATTTTTGACCCCCTCCCCATTTTGGGTGGCAAGTTTTTGAATTTCTAGTCTTCTGGGGACCTACTGATTATGTATAAAAATTTTAGTTCAGTTTGGTTAAAAGCGCTAGCATTTTCAATTTTTGACCCTCCCACCATAGCTGGAGTAGATAGGTAAATTTTTTATGTATGTTGAAGTGAAAACCCGTTTTTAGTAAGAATGGTTTCTTACTAGTTAAAAAGCGTTTCACTGAATAACTTTCTGGCAACTAGAATTTACTGATAATGGTTGATTTAGGTTCAAAGGTCTAGCTTCTAGCATATTTATTTTTGACCTTCCGCCTCATTTTGGGTGTTTATTTTCAAATTTTTTTAAATGAAAATGTCAAAAACTAGAAGCAAAGTTGTAGAGGATGTGATTTTTGACATTTTCGTTTAAAAATTTTTGAAAATAAACACTCAAAATGAGGCAGAAGGTCAAAAATGAAGATTCTAGACTTTTAAACCAAACTCAACCAACATCAGTAACCTCTAGTTGCCACAAAGGTTGAATTCAGTGAAGTAAGAACTGGTTTTTACTACAACATATATATTATATATAATTCTCGGCAAAAATAAAATATTAATCAATCAAAACACTTGTGGGAAAAAACAGGAATCAAAGCAGTGGCGGATTTAGGTTCAACAGCGCCATAGGCCCCGTCCAATATGGAACTATTTTTGCTTTATAGTTGTGTTTATTATAATCAACAACATCTATATTAATGTTGCAGAGTTATTTATTTAAAAAAACTGCGATCAGTACTTGTCTTCGTTAACCTACTTAATTTATCATAAAATATGTTCATTTTACTAGCCATAATTAGCTCACAGATGTTCACACTCAGAAATGGCATTCAAGAATGAACACAAACTCGATGTATTGACAAGTTAAAACCTGTCCATCGTTTCGTGGCTTCATTAGCTAACGTTCAGGGCACGTTCTGGCTTTTCTAAATAACCACAACGCATAGTGGGCAAATATGAGAGCACGATGCGAATTTCGTACTTTTGGTCTTTATAAGTTAGCCACAACGCGTTCTGGCTATTTTTATAAGTGCTATAACGCACCAATAACGTGTTGTTGATGTTTTAAAGAGGCCACGACACGTTGTGGACGTTTTTTAAGCTCAATTGGGTTTTTTTTGTTCTTTGAGACTTCGAGCTTCTTGCGAAAAGTTACTAAGTACACTTTTGGTGGATTTTCATCTAATAGTACGTAGTTGTGTGTTTCGATCATATTTATCACTATAAAAATACTTTAAGGGAATCAAAATAACACAAACCCTATTTCAATTTCATCAAGAGCACTATGTTCTGATTTTACAGAGCGAAAAAAATATAAATGTAAAGTATTTTACTCAATTGTGTGAGGTATGAAACATATTTTTAATACAAAAAAACAAAAGCTAAACAATTAAATTGCTACTTAAGTATTTTTAATACTAATAAGTTTGAAATTGAGTTATCTCAAATGTAAGAAAATGTTACTTAATGACTTTTCCCAATAAGCTCACGAATTTATATTATATATGTTTATGTTTATTTGAATCAAGCGGAGGACAACGTCATTGATTTTTCTTTATGAATCAACAACTATGTTATTTTCTGCAAAACAAAACTTTACAATCAGTCCAATTTAAGCTCCTTCCTAACCCTTTCTAATACAAGACCTTGCCTTAGCTGTGAATGTTTCATATCTAGGCTAAATACCCGTTGAACTCTACAAAATCCTTTTCTATTTACTTTTAATATTTTTTTTACTTTCTCTGAAATCATCAAATTAGCAGAGAAACGACCTTTTACCCCGAGGCCATTAAATAATATTTTTTTAAAAGTTACATCGTCAATACGAAAGAACTTCTATGTAATATATATAGGAAAAATTTCAAACTCGGGGCTAATATATTTTTTATTTATTCAAATCAATAACGCTGTATTTCCACGATGTCGAATTTTATTTTTATTTTATTAAAGTTTCCAGCAAAATGTCAGAAAATATTCTAGGTATAGAAAGTAGGTCAAGAAGGTGATTTATTTATTCAAATAGTAAAAGGTGATGTTCAGAGGAGCTCATAAAAATGAAGATTGAAAATCGGAATAAGAATGATATATCTAAAATAGCAGATTGTATCGCATAAAAAGTATTTTAAATATAAAATAGCAAGTGCAGCTATACAAATATAAATAATTATAGAAAAGAGACAGCAATAAGAAAAATTAGACATCTTAATAACAAGATTGTATTATTCTCTGGAACGATTACAATTTTTGAGGATGAAGTCAAAGATGACTTCAAAGTTATTAAAGAACGATGCGAATTGCCGCTACTTATGTAAACCTTCCCAACATTATTCACGTCAACTGAGCTTGGTTTGTCTTTTCACACATATCTTCAGAGGCACATCCAAATATGTTTTTATTAATTAACTAAAATTTTTGAATAAAATATTAGAAGAACTAATATTAATATTAATATACTTATTATACATTAGGTCTAAAATAAGAGTTTATTAATTTTGAAAAGATATATATAGTTTTTACAATTTTATTTAAGAAAATATAAAATTAATGTCAGAAAATTCCAATTGTATTAGAGAATTCTCAATTGAATTTCAGAAAATCTCAATTGTATTTAATAAAATAAACATATATTTATATAAAGAACTAACTATTATTATTATTATTTATTCCATTTAAACAAAGGTACATACCCATTTTGGGCTTTGGTACAAATATACATTCAGTTTTATTAACACAATCTAATTCCTCTTTTCTTTTGCGACCTCCATCGAATATTTCTTTTCTTCGTGCTTCAGGAATTCCATTATTTCTCTCCCCATCGTTCCCTTCCTCAGTTGATCTTCCAACCCCTTCCAAGTGTCTTCCTTTCTTCTATCATCTTCATCTTCTCCTCTTTCACTATTCCCCCCAAATCTCCCAAGATTATATGTGTTTCCACATCTCGCTCTTGTCCATATCTTTATCTCACTCTCTTTCACATTCTTCCACTCAAAGGAATTCTCTCTTCCGATTTCTTCTTTGATTTTTTTGTATATTGGAAAATACGAAGAGTTTTCTACTTTCGTCCAGTCCTCTTGTATCTCTTGTTCTATGCCTTTCTTTATAGCTTTTTCCATAGTATCTCTGGTCCTCTCATCTTCCCAGCTCATCACTTTTCTAGGTATTTATGGTTCTCCCAATTCCTCCCATCTTCTTCTAAAATTGGCACCCCATCTTGAGTCATATGTTGCTGATGTTTCTTACTATTTTCCTTAGGCATACCCTTGGCCATCTGCTTTCTTCCATTTCTATTATGGTATGTTTAGTAAATAGTTCGCCTGGTATGTTCTTAGCTTGATTCTTCCGATCTCTCCTCTCCATATGTAGTCCGATGTGTTTCTCTTCACCCCCATTATTAATTTAAAGAATTCTCCTTGTATCTTTTCTATTTCTTTTTTCTCCTCCCATACCCAGTTTTCTACTCCAAACATTATAATTGATTTAATTAGTGACTCAAATAAGTAAATTTTCTTATTTAAATCTCTTAGCATTACTCTCTTTATTACGCTCCAAGTTGTATATATTATTTTTTTGCCTTCTTTATTTGCGTGTCTATGTATTTATTGTGATTGTTATTTTCGTTAAACAACTATCCCAAATATTTTATGTTATTCACTTGGTCTATTTTTCTTTCTTTATATACCAATCAATATTTTTATTTTTTCTTCCTCTATTCCTAAAGCACATTATTTTAGTTTTTTTTACAATTAATTGATAATTCATTGTTTTGGGTGTATTTTTCCAATTCTTTAATCATATCTCTCATTCCATCTTCGGTATCTGCCACTATAGCCACATCGTCCGCGTATTTTAAACAAAATTTCTTCTCTGATCCAATCACTGTGCCTCCTAGATTTTTTCTTTGCCATCCCTCTTCTAAATTGTTGGTAAATATGTTGAACAGGGTCGGGCTGAGAGGGCAGCCCTGTCTGACTCCTTTATTGGTCCAGAAAACTTCCGATTCTTTCGTGCTTATTTCTATTCTATTTTTTGTTTCACTGTAAATTTCAGCTATAAGTTCGGTCGTTCTTCCAGCGATTTTGTATTTGCTTAGTTTTTCCATCATTTTTTTTGATTGATCCTGTCGAACGCCGCTTTTAGGTCCAGGAACAAGACATATAATTTTCCTCCTTTATTTTTTAATTTATTTTCTATCAAGCTATTTAAAATAAAAATATTGTCTCTCGTTCCTCTCTTTTTCCTAAATCCGTATTGACTTTCAGTTAAAATGTTTCTCTCCTCCAATATCTTGTTTATTCTTTTGGTCATTATACTTGTCATAATTTTGTAAGAACTGTTAAGTAGAGCTATTTATTCCTCGGTAGTTTTTTGCATCTTTTTCTTCTCCTGATTTGTGAATTAGTAGTATAAGAGCTTCTTTCCAAGATTCCGGAATTTTTATAAACAACTAACTAAACAATTGACATTTTCTGAAATACGATTGAGGTTTTCTGAAATTGAATTGAGATTTATGAAATACATTTGTAATTTTCTAATATTAATTAAGAATTCGGAAATACAATAGGGGTTTTCTGAAATACTCCTGGAAAAGGTATAGTTGTGTCGTTATAGACAATTCAAATCTTGTTTATTTTACAAAAATTAATTTATATCGAAATTAACAATCACTCAATTATTTGATCACATTCATAATCAACGGCACATATGTAAGTTTTGTGATGCATTTTCAATATGTGATCTTCTTCCACTTCTCTGATTCTATTTATCCAGCGACTAAGCTGGCAATTATCTATGATGTCAGAAAATCGAAACACCATCTTAATAATGACCATACCGGAAGGATGAAGACAAATTGTGATTATTTATTTGAAACCTTTTCACGGTTTTATTTAAAATATAATAATCATAAGATAATTAATGAACGCAAGCCATAATTATTAAGGCTACGGTCACACCGGAGGCGACTAGAAGACTAGGAGACTAAGAGACTAGAGACAAGGCGACTCGCTTGGTGAGTCACTCAAGAAAACGAACCGCCTAAAATATATGAGCCACACTAGCACCTGGATACATAGTGAGTCACCTACGAAACAAACTGGTCTGTTCTTTCATCTAGCGACAAGGTGACAACTGCATTGTATACTACGGAAATAGGCCTTATGTGGCCACTTGTACCTAGGCTCCAAGTAACTAGATGACTCACCAAGCGAGTCGCCTTGTCTCTAGTTCCTTAGTCTCCTAGTCGCCTATGGTGTGGCCGTAGTCTAAGAGCCTGTTGAAAAAATTTCATTCATGTAAAGAAAAAAACTATTTTGAAAATCGACAATGATAGAGATTGTTTTTGAGATGAAATTCTTCTTCTTAACCCATGTGTGAATTCTTGGACGTAGGGACCCTTTTAACTATCTATTACTGTATCTTGAAGGAGACAATAAAAGAGTGTCTTCTGCTTGGAATTATAAATTTTATTTATTTATAATGAGACTATTCATAAATTAATTCCTGTGAATCCATTGTAATAGACTGATGAAGAGTGCAAAGACCTCGAAACTATAATCTCGTTATAAATAAATAAAATTTATTATTCCAGCAGAAGACACACTCTTTTATTGTCTCCTTCAATATATAAAAATTCTGCTACTCTCGGCAAAAAAACTTTCAATTCATTATTGTATCACAAGAGTGTTGTCTTTAACCTGACGAAATATAGATTCACATCCGGTACCCCGCACCAATCTCTTATATTGCAGAGCCAGGAATGCTGTTTACGCCCAGGCCCGCGTCTACCTGAAATTACATTGAATAAAAATAAAATAAATTGATATGGCTATCCAAATAAATTTACCAGACACCTGCTTTGTATTTATTTTTTTGATTTTGTTTATTTATTTATTGTCATCAGCAACAAAGCCCATTTAGACAGCAGCACATCAGCAAGTGTTAGTAGGGTTAGTGAGGGAGCCGAGTTTTAGCCGGTAGAAATTTTATATGCTAGCCAGGATAGAACCCCGGCCTACCGCTTGAACATATCGTCATCGATGCTGAAGCGGGGCCAATGCGTTAGCCAGCTCGGCCAACCCGACTCCCCGCCTTGTATTTAATATTTAATAAAATTAAAGGAATCGGGGGAGTTGGACATGACTCTAAATTAAATACAAAGTTTTTTTATTTAAATAGGACAAACTTTTCGTTGATGGTTCGCAACTTCTTCAGTGGCTCATTTATTAAACTTATTTGTCTCGAGTTTTGACTAAGAGAAAAACCATTTTCAAACAGTATCCTTAAAAATCACTCAATTTTATCAAATAATATAAAACATAAACCTTTTAAAACAATGTAATTGTTTCCTGTAAAAATAATTAAATAAATAAATAAATAATGATCTTTATTATCCAATATAAAAAAAATACAACATGTTTTACAATTATAAAAAAACTTCGACCTCGAGGCCCGAAAGCCTCACCATCGAATGTCCATTATTTTTATTTTATTATACATTATTCTCACTCCTTATTATGGTAAGGGAAAAAATTGATAAAAAACCCCATATACTTTATTTTTAACATAAAAAAAAAAGAAAACACAAAAACAAAACAAAATGAATGATGATGAAATGAATATCACTAAATGAGAAATGAAGTGTCACATCCGGTATAGTTCGTTAATTAGAGGGTTGAGACTTGATTGTGCATTATTTTCGAATTTTTTAACACTATTTTCTAGGTTTTCTTTTAGAGAAGTCATGTTTAGCCCGATTCTTATTATATGGTTGTTGATTCCTGGAGGAGGAATGGTCATTTTTCTTAATGTTTTTGACTGGACCCTTTCCAAATCGTTGAGCCTGGTTTTGGAGGCGAAGGGGAGCCATGCAGGGGCAGCGTATCCCATGACTGGCCGAACAAGCATTTTGTATAGAGTCAACTTTTCATTCAGAGGAAAAAAATAATTAAAAGAACACAGGAAAAAATTACATTGTTTTAAAAGGTTTATGTTTTATATTATTTGATAAAATTGAGTGATTTGTAAGGATACTGTTTGAAAATGGTTTTTCTCTTAGTCAAAACTCCAGACAAAAAAGTTTAATAAATGAGCCAATGAAGAAGTTGCGAACCAGCAACGAATCGTTTGGTCTATTTAAATAAAAAAACTTTCTATTTAATTTAGAGTCATGTCAAACTCACTACGATTCCTTTAATTATTAATCATGGACACCAATAATGAAATATTTAATAAAATAATTTAAATAATTTACTGGTTTTTAAGAAGCCTCACCCCTCCTTAATTTTGAGTCCATTAGCATATCATTCCTTTGAAATATGGGACTTTTTTACGGTAAATAACTTTCTAGTATTTTTGTTTGAAAATTTTATAATTTTAATTATTTTTGCCGCTCTCTTCTCCCCCTCCACCTTTGGGTCACTATCACTTTCACATAGAGTCATTTCCATATGATTGTATAGGGTGCATTTATGTGAAATTGGTTCTATTGATGATTCTATTTTTTGAACTCCCCCATTGTGGCCACTAGAGAAATAATTAGATCTCTTTTTAAATATTGCACCTGTTAATATTAAGTTTCAGACGAATTTCATGAAATTTCAAAGGAAATTATTCCAAATGAATAAGAGTGGTGCAATAGTGGGATAACTCTTATAGTAAATTCCAGTTATGATCAAATAAGCTCTCTGGGGGTATATATATAGGCTGAAATTGAGTTTATGATCCGTGACGTCATAAGCAAATAGGGCCGCCACTCAACGCCTGTAGGGTATTTCTCTTCTGTGCTTAAGAACACATTTGGTTGAATAAGCACTAGCCTCAAATGTAATATGGTGATGTGAGAGTATGCAGGGTCCGAGGATATTAGAGTTGATGGGTCGAATATTGATTGGATGTAGGGGAAAAAGAGGGTCCAGGGGACGAGAGAATAAGATTGATGGGGTGGATGATGACCGGAGGTAGCGGAGGGAAGAAAGTCCAGGGGGAGAGGATAGAGTTGGTGGGGTGGAGAGTGATTGGATGTAGGGGAGAGGAATTATTTTTTTAGATCGAAAATTTCAATGGTTCCAGATGAGACCTTGAAGATGAATGACGAAGGGTGGTTCGCCCTCAATGAAGATCCCGATGGAGACCAATAGGGGCTAGCTGCAGCAGTAATGAAGCGCTACGCTTCCAGGGTCAGGCCGATCCAGGAGGTGCCATGAACAAGGTAATTCAATGACGTTCTCTAGCCATATGATGAAGAAAATGTTTTAATATTTGAGTCTGCCGCACTAGCCTAAAGGACAGATTTATCTATATAATAAAAATGAATTTCTGTTTCTTTCTAAGCGCAGATCTCTCAAATGCCTGGACTGATTTGGCTAATTTTTTTTTAAATCTTCGTAATAGTCCAATTCAGGTTAATACGTAAAAAAAATTGGAAAAGTTGCCGGAAAATTGGAAAATTCAGGAAAAACTAAAAAAAAATTCAGGTTAGCCAACATAGCTTGCCAAACAATAATAGAACTAAACTAGCAAAAAAAACAAGTGTTGGCAGCCCTGTTTGTTTGATTTTTGAGTGTCATTCATTCTCAATGGTTCTAACCATATTATCGTCGAAGAAGAATTTAATACTGCAACAAAGATTTAAAAAACCATCTATTTTTTTAAAGTAAATTTAAAACCAAAAATTAAAAAAAAATCGTCATGATAACTAAATTTTTGAAAAAGTTATGGTTATTTAAAAAAAGCTATTTTTTTAAAAATTCTTAACTTAATTTGGGTTGGGTGAAAAAATTTGAAAAAAATTCTGAAAACCGTCTTTAATAGGGTAGAAAAAAATAAAAAAGTTTCTGCCAAGCTTTTGATTATATATATAGATGAAAAATATTTAATTTAAAATAAAATATGTTATTTAAAAATCATTTTTCTTAAAAATACCCTTGGGAATCTCACCTCATCTTTTTTCTATTGTATTTAAGACCCTCAGCCATTTCAAAAGAACTAAGCCTTTTGGCTTTTGTATTCGAGCTCATTCATTCATTTCAATATTATTTATTTATTTCAAAGTTAATTATAAAGGATTATTGAAACTATACTAACTAAACTAACTGAAAGGAATTAATTAGCTTTTGGAATTTCTTTAAAAATATATTTTAAAGATTAAAACCAAAATTCAATTAGCCCGTAGAATTCTTTAAAGAAAACAAAATCATTTGAAAACCCATTGTTATATTGTTTTGAAATCTATGAAATTTCAGCCTATTGAAATTATTAAAAACCTATTTTGAGCCTAATTAAACCTAAATTTTCTATAATCTAATAATAAACTTTAAAAGTTTATTATTTTTAATTTTTTAATTGGATAATTCTCCCCAAATGACGATTTTTACCTTATTTATTGAATTTTTACAAGACAATTTTTTTTTTTAATTTAAGTTGAAAGGTTCTTTTTGCCGAATAATTGAGTTCCAGAAGGGGACAATAAAATATTGCCTTCTGCAGAAAAATAAATTTTTTAAATTAATTCATAAAGAGATATACTTTGTCCTCTTCATTAATCTATTACATTTTTTTTTTACTTAGAGAAAGTAGTGTAGGTTTTAGGTGAAACATGATATTAATCTATTACAATTGATTCACAAGAGTTGATATATGAAAGTGTTCTTTACACGTGTATAAAACATTAATAAAACAGCCACGTGGGGGCCCATGGGGCGAAGCCCCTGGCTAGTATAAAGGCCCGCCGAAGGCGGGCCGCGAAGCTAGTATCATTATAAAATGTATTCTTTCCATTTTGAATGACAATCTAGATTTGTGATTTAAATTACTTTCATGAAACTTGGCTGGCCACGAATTTAGTTCATTTACCCTGCGGCATAATGCTTAACATCCAAGTTTCTTGAAAATAATTTAAATCACAAATCTAGATTGCCATCCAAAATGGAAAGAATGTATTTTAATTGAAAGTACTAGAAACCGAATGTTTTCTACATTTGATTCGATCACGAATCAACTGTAGGGAATTTTTTTGTCAAATATTGAGTGAAAAAGCATCTAACATACATGCTAAGAGACGAGCGCTCTGTACTGGGAGATTGAATATATAACATCTAAGATTTCAAGTTCACTTGGTGATCCGTCCGAATGTCTAGAAGACTATACGCAAAATGACGTTGGATTGTAGCTAGGTGGATCACATCTTTTTTCTCTCTTGGTCCAGACTTAAGACTCCACAGACTTCAATAGCATAATCCGCAGTGGTCTCGTGATAAAATATCTTTTTCAAATAAGCGCGGTCGAAACAATTCTCATTGATATATAAATTTATTTGAAAGTACTAGGTATTTTCTCAATCTAATATACTATAATTGAAGGTAATGGAAGGAAACTCAGGGATAGTGAGGAAAGAAAAATTCACACGTAACCAAATAAGGTGTAATTTATTAGATTCCTTCCTCCTCTCCTTTCAAACCAACGTTTTGGAGGATTTTTTCCTCTTTCTTCAAGGTTTCAAAGGATCAATGAAGGAAACAAATAATCATTGGCCCTTAGAAACCCTGAAGAAGGAGAGACAAATCCTCCGAAATGTCGGTTTGAAAGGAAAGGAGGAAGGAATCCAATAAATTACACCTTAAATGGATATGTGTTAATTTTTCTTTCCTCACTATCCCTGGACTGCCTTCCATTACCTTCAATTAAAATTTCTACCAATAGGTCTCTCTCCAGAGAAAATTTCGTTGCATCAAACATGCAAAAATATTCAGTATAAAATTTAAACCAATGTAACTGGGAGCTACTTAGTATGATTCGGATAAATAATAACTGATTTCTGGCTCTAATGATATTGTATAAAAAAGAAAACGCACCCTTTGATCGGGACATGAATGATTTTAATGAGATTTTCAATTTAATTTAAGAAAGAAAATTAGATTTTGATTTTTTTCATTGCAATTTATAGCCAGGGATGAAGAGCAGGAAAAAAGAACAATTTCCCGCTGGCCATTTCTAAATATAGGAAGCCGACTCCAATGAGATATCATCAAACAAATTAACAGAGTGTAAAGTTATATTTCCATGAATAGCAATATTTACTCGAATCTGTTTTTCCCGTTGAATGTAAAAATTAATGTTTTCGAAAAATTCAATTAAAGGTGTCATGAAATATGAGAAAGTACTTGTCACAATCATTATATAATATAATAAAAATATTGTATTGATGTATTTATTTATCTCTAGGCTTTGTCGTCCTCTGGAAAATTTTATGCTGACACATCAAAGCAAATACATATCTGCTTACCAGAGTAATGAACATGTTTTATTCGGTTACAGGGAAGGGGATAAGTATCCCGTTGCACCCCTCTGCAAATATCTATGATCGGAAAGATTTTTCTGGTGATCACCCTTTGGGAAATAAAATACTACTACTTTACCATACAGGGTAGATATATTCAAGTAGTGTAATCGTGCATGAAAAAAAGTTTTTTTTTTTTGTTTCATTTTTTCGAAAAATCTCAACAATGGCTGAAACTATTTTTATAAAAAATTGAAATAAACAATGGCGATTTGATCTACAAAAAGTCATAATTAGTGAACATCGGATAAATTATATTTTATGAGATATTAATTATTTTGTCAAAATGTTTGTTAGTTAGTACGTACACGCACGTTACGTGACCAAATATTGTGTACACTTTAGCTCAAAAACTATTTAAAAACGAAATTTCTGATGTAGTTTTGGTGCATTGAGATTAAGAGCTGATAAGATTTTGGTTGAAATCGAACAAAAAATTAAGGGGGGGGGGGGGTTAAAAATTAAAATTATAAGATTTTCAAACTAAAAAAAAAATGAAATATACTATAAAATGAACCTATAATAAAAAAGAGGGATTATTTTTAATTAATTAATGTATATAGCATTGTAGCATATTAAGATCTTTATTAGTTTTAAGCCACAGAAAGACTATGATATAAATTCTTAACTAGTTCATTGAATATTTTCAAATTTTGTGTGTACGGTGATTGGAACGTGGCTATTAATGAATATATTTATGAATAATTTTACAATAAACCTTTAATTAATGAAAATAATTTTTGATTAGATACTTTCGCCTAAAAGTTATGCAACCAATAAGTCTCAGAGACTTATCATTAATATACCCTATAGGCGATCCTATAGAGTGGAACAACATGCTTAACGAACACCCTGGTTAAATCGTTTAACGAACTTTTAATTTGCAAAAGATTTATTTCGGGTAGCTAACGATATCGCAACCCTGTTTTTTGGTTCAATTATAGTAATGTTAGCAGTGCGCGCTTTAATAATGCTTTTTCGAGTGTTTGGAATAAACTTTTTTCTCTTTTACTTTACCATACAGGGTATGGGTAAGTATTGTAATCGTGATTGAAAAAAGTAGTTTTTTTGCTTCGTTTTTTCGAAATAATTCAAAAACCGCCCGGGTGAATTTTTTAGGAAGGTCAAATTTTTCGGGGGAGGGGAGATATTAGATATCTGTAAAGATATGTTGAACAGGCTAATTTTT
Organism: Forficula auricularia; assembly: GCA_024734495.1. NCBI lineage: Eukaryota > Metazoa > Arthropoda > Insecta > Dermaptera > Forficulidae > Forficula > Forficula auricularia. The sequence continues at coordinate 15,686,779 of JALMQS010000225.1, read as the reverse complement.
TAAAAATTCATTTCATTTATTTATTTATTTTATTTTATTATTTATTATTATTAGACGGACTTAAGTCCTTTTACACTATATATTTACAATATATTTTTTTTAATATAAATTCAAGTGTGTAATACATATAAAGAATATATAAAGACCATAAAGATTATATGTATATACAATAATTTTAAATATAAATCCAAGAATATATAATGAACATAAACATTATATATATGTATACACACATACACACACATTATTATATATATATAATTCATTGTATCATTGTCAACGTCAAATAAGAACAAATTCGATATCTCAAGATTTTGGAAGATATAAGGTACACTTCGGAATATGAGTCCCTCTCCCACTTGAGCAGCATATTTTTATTATCATTTAAGCCCTTCACATGAACCTCAGAGCATATTATTATTTGGGAATAATTTTCATACTCTAATGCGCGAGGGATTCGGAGTTTTTGATAGATTAGTAGCGAGCAATTCGTTTCTCGACTCAGTTGTTTTGGAGCAGCTTAGGGTTTTTCGCGTCACTGATTTTTCACAGCCTGACCCTTCTGATAAGAATATAGCAGGTGTGAAACGAGGACGCTGTCATGTGGGTCCGAGAGCAATTGATAGAAAAACGACAACAAGATGACAAAAATAGTCTTATTAGACAATCTCATAAATTTGGGCTATTTTTGCTATGAATGAATGAAAGAGAGTCATCATTATAAATAATGATAATAACTTACTAATAAATTTACCTAACTAGGGTATGCTAGGCAGACGGATGCGTATTGAGCTCATTCAAAAATGTTCTATTTTTTTTGCTTGTGGAATGTCTAAAATGTGAAGGAAAATCATTTTCACTCATGATTTTCTTATATCTGTAGACCCTTCGGTCTGAACATGGATACCCGCGATAAATCAAGAAAGTAAGGTCTTAGAAACTTCGTTCTTGTTTGAAAATAGTTTTATTTCCAAATCAAAGAACTGATATAGATTATGAGATTCCTATCTTCATCACTATACACGCAATGAAAAAGTGCGGAAAATCAGAAAACAAATTGAAAGGCATTGGTTGTAGATTATAAGCTGAAATTCGAGGCAGAACGTTTGTAATCTTTATCTTTGTGCCAAGTTGTAGTTTTATAGCTCAAACTGATTGCTAGAAAAATAATTACAAAATCATCCAAATCTGCAAAGATCTAAGTGAGTTTTATTTTTATTTATTTATTAGTAGTATTAAAAATTGATTTTGAAACTAACCATAGCCTCGTTATGTGGAAACCAAACTCTTTTTAACCGACTTCAAAAAAGGAGGAGGTTCTCTATTCGATTGAATTTTTTTTTTTTTTTTTTGTGCCTATGTTACCTCATATCTCCGCCAATTGTCAACCGATTTTGAAAATTTTTTTTGCATTGGGTCCAGTCTAGCTTCCGATTGGTCCCATTTTTTTTTCGATTTTTTTTCATAGGTATTAGACCTTTTTTATTAGGTTTGTTTAGACCTAACCTCTTTGTTTATGAACCGATTTCGATGGTTCTTTTTTTAACCGACTTCAAAAAAGGAGGAGGTTCTCTATTCGATTGAATTTTTTTTTTTTTTTTTTTTTTTTTTTTTTTGTGCCTATGTTACCTCATATCTCCGCCAATTGTCAACCGATTTTGAAAAATTTTTTGCATTGGGTCCGGTCTAGCTTCCGATTGGTCCCATTTTTTTTTCGATTTTTTTTCATAGGTATTAGACCCTTTTTATTAGGTTTGTTTAGACCTAACCTCTTTGTTTATGAACCGATTTCGATGGTTCTTTTTTTATCCGAAAGGGGGTGTCTTAGGGATGGTGTCATATTAATTTGGTCAAGTTCTGATGATATAATCACTATTAATAACATCACTAAAAAGAAAAATAAAAATTTTTAAGAAAAAATAAAAACCGACTTCAAAAAATTAAATGCAACAAATATAAAAATACACTAAAAGGTATAAAATAATTATTATCTTATTTAGTTACAACTAAACGACGAAATATTAACACGAAATTACTTTTTGAAGTTGGTGCCAAACATATACCTTTTATGAATCGCACTCGACGGATCTTACTTAGTACGTTTGGCGGGTACGCTCGCTTATAGGTATAGTTTGTTTGGCACCGACTTTAAAAAGTAATTTCGTGTTAATATTTCGTCGTTTAGTTGTAACTAAATAAGATAATAATTATTTTATACCTTTTAGTGTATTTTTATATTTGTTGCATTTAATTTTTTGAAGTCGGTTTTTATTTTTTTCTTAAAAAATTTTTCTGAGATCAGTTCTATACCATATATTATATATTTTATTAAAATTACGTAAATAATTTTAATGGTGTGATTTATGGTAACTAACAAAATGCAATACAAACAAATTAGAATAAGATCTAATTTTTTAAACAGTTCTAAATTTAAAGCACTTAATAGTCTACATCAGTGGTTTCCAACATTTTCTAGGTTGCAGAACAATTTTATGAAAATTTTCTTTAGCTTGTCATCAATTATTTTATTAGAATTGGGCAGTTATAATTCAAAATTAGAATTGGGCAGTTATAATTCAAAAAATCACTACTTATATTATATTATAGTTATATTATTAACGCCATTTTTGAGAAAGAAAAAAATGCAATTTCGCAACGTGGTGATAAAATGTGTGATTAGGCTATGGTATGTGGTTGTTGTTTCATAGCTACTAATTCTGCTATTTTGTATGATATTTGAGTTTCACAATTTTATTGAATTAGGTTGCTTTTTTGTTTTTCGTAATTAAAAGTCTATCAAAATAATCTCTACTTTTGATTATAAAATTTTCATGCTTAGTTGTAAAATATAGTTTCAACTATTGCACTATTAGCAAGCTTAAATCCACATACAGACAATCTTTAAAGTATGTCCATGAAAACCCGTAATTCATATATTCTTCCATATAGTGACGATTAATTTTACGTTTTTTTGAACAGTTAGACTTTTCTTTTAAAATAGCAGTAGCCTCTTCATTCTCACCGCTCGTTTGTATCATAATATTATTTTTCCTTACGATAAATCTATTCATCATATCTAGGGGTACAAAATTTATTATTAAACCATAATTATGTAATGTATAATATATCAATATCAATTTACTTACGGTGGTTTAATAATATGCATGAAGCACGAACGAATTGAAACAATTTTCACCAATTTCCTTTAATTTATATTGAAATTAATATATTCGTTAAGTAGAATTAAAGTAGCTTAAAAATTATTATGGCTGTCTAAAATATATTAGGATTTCAATGCTTTGTAAATTATTTAATCTAATTAATTAATATTGTCTTAAATATGTGTAATTTGGCATGGTCAATTGCGCCCCCCTGTACTAGTCCCTTGCAAATTTTCTAGTTACTGCAGCCAGAACGCTCGGTGCCCTAGCCACGAGTCCAAGTGCCTCGAATTAAACATTTAACTCATATGGCCATTTCCGGTAAATATCACAATCAAATTAGCTCAAAGTTAATCATACATCCTTATTACTAACTGGATATAATTATAAAATTATTTTTTATTTTAATTATATAATTGTTATTTTATTACTAAGTACGCCTGGGATGCAGGCGAATCACTTGCTTGCCAGTTGGCTCTAATATTGAATTCAAACAAAATAATATATATATATATATATATCTATATTTCTCGCTAAAATATGTCTGAAAAATCTAAAGCATGATTTTTTGGCTCCCTGCATGTGTGTCTGTGTGTAACTCAAGAACGAAAAGTTTTAGAAAGTTCTTTCTTGAAATTATTGGATAAAAAATACTTGGTAGGTTTCACATTAAGATATAAAAATAAAACGAATTTATTTTTTAATCTCGATATATATATTTCGTTTTATTTTTATATCTCAATGTGAAACCTACCAAGTATTTTTTATCCAATAATTTTAAAAAATGTTTCACCAAGTACCAACACCAAATTCCTTAAAAACTATAATTCTTTCTTGTATCATATAGTGTATTACCATATTTTCTATGCGGAGAATTGAGTAGATTTTGATATTTTTAGTTTTAGAACTTCAAGTTCAAAAATGCAGATAAAAACAATATTTTTAATGGTTTAATTTAGATTTTAAGTCGATGTAATAATATAGGCATAAATGAACAACTTATATTTAAGTTTATTATCAATTTCTAGGGCGTCTCTATCGTACTTGAAAAAGTTGTTAATTTTTTTTATTAATTAATAAATGTTCTGATGAGCGATTCATTAATTAGAATTTGATTAAGGAAAATGACTAAAAAGTGCGTTGATAGAATAATCCCTCTTTCTTTCGAGCTATGACCGGCCAGGATGCTGAATGCAAGTCCAGACTTGTTTCAGATCATTAGAGATTAATTTCTCAATTTCTATTATTCTATCAATGGCCTTTTGCCTTTGGAACTTGGACCAAAACGATGCTCGTTATAAAACGATTGTTTCTTTTTAAATCCAGAAAATCAGCATTTCAATAAATCTTGAATATGCTTGAAGCTAAAATTATTTATTACTAGCTGCAAGGCCCGCCTTCGGCGGCCTTCTTGCTAGCCGGGGGGCACGCCCCCTGGACTCCCAACCCATGAACCCCACCCTCACACTCCCCGAAACCCACCCGCACCCCTACCCTCGCACCATGCACCCGTGCTAAACCCCCGCCCCCACACCACCACCCCAAGACTCCATCCTGCACCCCACCCACCTCGGACCCCCACCCCGTACCACCCCACTACGCCACTGGACCCTCACCTGAACCCCCACTCCACCAACCCTGCACCACCACCCCGCACCCCCCGTGCCCTCCACCCCCACCTATCCCCCTGGACCCTACCCACCAACTACGCCCCCTGGACCCCACTCCCCAACTACGCCATTTTTTCGTTTTCATTTCATTCGTGCGCCCCTCCCCCCAAACCCCTATTTGGAGTCAAAATATCAAAACGTTATATAGCTAAAAACGTAAGTTAGAAGACATCTGATACAAATATGAAATTTCATAATAATACCTTCAGCCGTTTTGACGTGAATCGTGAGCAACTTTTCGCGGAAACGACGGAAACATACAAACATACAGACAGACAGACATACATACAGAAAGAAATTTTGTTGAGGGTGTTTTCGTTCATAACTTTGCTTGAAACGTGTGCAACAAAAATTTGGCGTGATTTGGAGCAATGTACAGACAAAACCTTAATTATTATATATATATTAGATTAAAATATTATAAAAAGCCAGATTTTGAAGGATACTATAAACAAATATTCAGATTAAAATTTGAGAAATTAGAAATTTTTATCAAAAAATTATTCTAAAATAAATAAAAAAAAGGAAAAATGAAAAAATTTTGATCATTATGCTTAATCAAATAGGCATGATAGAAATAAATCTTTAAGATTCTAAATTTTTGGAAATATTCAACAAATATACAAAGCTTTTAATTATTTACTCAAACTTAATTTCTCATATAAAATATACCTACTAAATACATGCTTTAATCAAAAGTCTTTATATAACGAAATTTCGCTTTACTTTATATATCTAATTATTATTCATTTTAGTTATAATTAAAATATTTTCAGATTAGAATAATTTTCTTTACAATATATGGTTTTTACTAGTAAATATTATAAGCCTTTTTCTTCTTATTTAAAAATTGATTATATTTGATAAAATGGTATTTTTCCAATTACTAATTTTTTATTCTTTCAATATTAATATCTTAAGAATTTGATAATCATGATCAATATTGGAAAGAAAATGTTTTCATCAGAGTATAAAATTATTCTAGAATCACTTTTTTACTTGAAATATAAAATTATCGATTTCAGGGAATTTTAACCCATCGCTGTTTACACATACACACACCCAGACGGATTCTTAATTTCTTCCAAAATATAAAATTATTTATTCATTTTATTAGAATCTTAACTTTCCAACTGATTTAATATAAAATTTATAGTTAACAAAAAAAAAAACAAACAAAAAAATAATTAAAACTTAAATTTAGGTTCGCATTATTTATTAGATAATTTCAAAATTATAATTATTTTATTTGGATTACCTAAATAAAATAAATTTAAAAATTATTGTTAAAATATATTTAATTGAAAAGTTTTTGTTTTTGCCGAAAGTAGCAGAGTTGTTGATTCACAAAGAGAAACAAAGAGGTTGTCCTCTGCTTGATGCAAATAAACATACACACATATATATCGAGATGATATCTATATATATAAAATACTTTGCCCGATACACTCACTCACTCACTCACACACTCATCATCGAAACAGCTAGAACCACTGGACATAGAAACATGAAATTTGGAGAGTGTATTACATCTATGACATAGGGGCTCACTAAGAAACGATTTTTCGAAATTCGACCACTAAGGGGGTCAAAGGGGGCAAAGTGTGTTTTTACTGATTATGCGATATCTCTTAATAACGATAAAATATCTACTTGCTTTTTACTTATAAAAATACTAAATTAAAATATCTAAAAACTAATTTCAGGATTTTTTGAAATTCGACCCCTAAGGGGGTCAAAAGGGGCAAAATATCTTTGCAATGTGTTTACACTAATTATGCATTTTCAATTAAGAACGATAAGATATCTACTTGATTTTTACTTAATAAAATTCTAAATACAAATATCTAAGAAGTAATTTCAGGACTGGACATAGAAACATGAAATAATGAATTTTTTTATATATTTTGTCCATTGATTTTGAGTCGCTTTTATGCTACACTCATAAGATTATAAAATAAGTTTGGACCCTTTTTTGTGAAGTTACTCATAAGCTAGCCAAATTATGTCAAGAGATAGCGTCTTCTATCTATTAAACTACAATAAAATGTTAAAACTCTATGAGCTAAATTTAATGAAAAAGTTAATTTTTTGCCAGGTTTTATAATTAAAAAACAAAAACAAAAAAAAAAATTCTTTTTTGGGAATGGAGCTTTTTTTAAATGAATTTTGGAGACCTAATAATCACATGCCGAGACGCTGCCCGGAGGGCCGAGCTGTAGAGGGCGTGCCGAAGGCACGCCTGGAGCAGCTCGTATCTGTATATTTATTATTTATTTCAAACAAATAAATAATATAGATACAGATATATCATCTTGATATATAATATGTGTGTATGTTTATTTGCATCAAGCAGAGGACAACCTCTTTGTTTCTCTTTGTTAAAATATATTATTGATTTAATTTTTTTAACCCTCACGGATCGTCTATTATATAATTTTAAGTGTGTTAAATTGAAACATTTTTGTAGAATATTCTAAATCTACAAATACAAGCGTATATATTAATTGGGTTTTATTTTATTTTTTCTAGTAAAGTGTCGCCTCGAGTGCTGGATTTATTTCTCCCTACGTAGTCCACTGCGAGGAAGCTCCTTAATTCGACCCACGAGGTATATGTATCTAGATATTAAAAATAATAATTGGATTTTCTAATTAAGTTTTCCATTAGATCAGCGATTCTTAGATATTTTTATTCGCAATCCCAGATTATATATCTACATATATGGAATTAAAAAAACATTTTTGCTAGTAAATCATAAAGCAATTTATTTTAAAGTTAATCTTTGTTAAATACGGTTATTAAATATCCGGACTTAGCTTATAACACATTTTAGTCGTCACCAATTACTCCAGGAACCTTATAGCCTTCAATGTACTCTAGTTTTTAAGGAATTTGGTGTTGTTACTTGGTGAAACATTTTTTAAAATTATTGGATAAAAAATACTTGGTAGGTTTCACATTAAGATATAAATTCGAACCATGTTATAAACCCTATAGCTTCAACTCTTAGAACTTCTGGTATAACTCCTGCTTTACATAATAAAAACACTTTAAGTTCACAGCTAATTAATAATAAATTAGACAAAATTGACAAATTAGATAAATCAGGGGTATATAAATTGACTTGTGATAATTGCGACGCAATCTACTCAACGACTCAACACCCCTACGTGCTTAAATTGGATACTAACCGAACGAAATCATTCGCCAACTCGTTCATCTCTATGAGATCTAGAGACTGGAACTCTCTTCATCCGACCGTCTTCCCAGCAACATGTAACCTTCAATCTTTCAAGACACGCATCCACGAGGACCTTCAACTCCGACCCAATCCCTAAATCTCTTCTTATTTCCAAGATAAATGGGTTCACCGCGGACTTCAGAGGTTGAAACTTTTCGGTGCAAATTCTTATTGTAGAGTTGAATGTATATAAAATTTGATTATATGACCTAGTTGGGGACCCATCGCTTAAATGGAAAAGGCATTTGCGGGCTTAGCGCAGAAGATGCCGGATCGTGCCCGGCTGGGTCCTATCTTTTTTCAACTATATATATGTTAACGTTATATGAACGAGAAAGTTAAAACTTTTTCTCCGGTCACTGCCCTATTTTGGTGCAATTGGTACCTGATTCGTTTTGATACTGAAGCAAGAATTGAAAACAGATAGGACCCAGCCGGGCACGATCCGACTTCCTCTGCGTTAAGCCCGCAGATGTCTTTTCCATTTAAACGATGGGTCCCCAACTAGGTCATATAATCAAATTTTATATATTCAACTCTTTAGTTCACTCCTTCTCCGATTTTCATAATAGTATGGTTCTTATAAATTTACAACAAAGCCCATCTGTCTGATTCTTTGAGGAATTGGAAAAGATTTAAATTTCACGTTGATCTAACGTTAACATATTAACATATAACATTCCAAATAAAATTTATTATTGAATATCTGAACAAAATTCATCTGTTTCGATTCCCCAAAGAATCAGACAGATAGTTTGTAGCATATATGTATATATATATATATATATATATATATATATATATATATAACCTATATCACCTATATATTTGTTCAAGGTAATTTAATTACCAAAAAAATTTGTATCAATGTCTACTTTTCAAAATATTTATTTGTTTAGTGTTGCTTTACATACATTTCATATATATATCTCTTATTATTTAATGGAAAAGAATTTAAAAATATAAATTCATGTTCATGAAAATTTTTTGATTTTAATTTTTGGTTATTCGGCCGTTTTAATACCGCCGTACAGTTGCGATATGGGACTAACACTTGTGAAATGCTTACGAAACACCAGTGCCCCGCGAAACACCGGTTGGCAACCTCTGGCCTAGATTTTTCAATTTAATTACCTATCATATAACGTAGCTAGTTTTTAGATAGATGGGTACGGCTACCCACGACAGTCTCTGACACATTACTGTCGTCTCAAACACAGTCGTTTTGGTTGCATGGCAAGGATTTTAGTACTTGAGAAGCTTTTCCCTAATAAATAAATGGATTGGTTGCTAAGTTTGAATAATATTTCGAAGAATACTCAACTATTTTTACTTAGACTTGAATTTCGTACTCGAGATGCTTTGATTTATGTAAGTGATACTGCAGTTCAATATTTTAAAATAGTTCGGCAGGCATCTTGCTACGTATTGTTACGATTGAGATCAGGCCAAAATGCTTTTCTGATCGATGAATATATAGTAAATGATCATTAATAAAATATTATATAATCATTAACGAAACCCCTCCTCGACTAAATTTTGGACTCATTAGCATTTAGTCATATCTCTCCTTTTAAATATATAGGGATTCGTCAAGTTCAAATAGCTTTCTAGTATATTTGTTTGAAAATTTTAGATTTTTAATTATTTTTGAACACTCTGGTATTAATTTAATTAATGCATTGCCTAAGTACGGCTAATCAGTGACCTCCATTGGATCACTTTGGCCAATTAGGCAAATTACGCTGTTGTCTCGATTAAGCGGATTATATATAGAATGGATAGATAGATTATAATACTAATTTTTTATAGTTTCCTTAAGGTAGTTGTTTCGCGACAATACTAGTAAAAAGTATTTTTTTACTTAGAGAAAGTGGTGTAGGTTTTAGGTGAAACATGATATTAATTAATAAAGTAAATGCTATAGTATAAAGAACAGACAATAAGGATTCATAATTCATAAGCCCAAAACTTTTTGCCGTTTATGTACCACTACTAGCCAATCCCGTGCTCGTTTGACAAATCTGGCAACATTGTCCGAGTTTGAATATTTTTATTATAGAAATAACAGATAAAATACATTATAAAGGGAGATTTGTAAAACAAAAAGTTCTTAATAAACGATTAAAAGCTGTTGCGACAATGGCTGAAGCGAAAAAACGTCAAAAAAGTACTAAAGTTAACCCACATTTTAGGTTATTATTATTAGGTTGCCAGCTTGTTTTTAGTGTAAATTTTTCATTATTTATTCATTATTATCTCAGACACTGTGTTGTAACTATGAATTAAAATTTTCTTTAAAAAGTTTTAGTTATTGTTTAATGTTGGTTTAGTTTTTTATAACAATGGTAAGAAGAGTTTATTAATTACAATTAAATATGTATATAAACTTTCGGATATCCCGTATAGTTCAATGTATAAGAGTCTGAAAAACTCTCTTTTGGAATTTAATATCTCCGGAACTTTATTGTTCATCAATTGCGTTTTGCCACCAATCGATGCAGAAGTATTTATATAATAATCTTTTTAAATTTCAAAAAATCCTAAGAAAACCCATATGGTGAAACAACTACCTTAAGACAAAAATATTATGCCAATTTTTCAATTACATCGAATTTATTATTATTGGTTCAAATTAATAATTAACATAAAAGTCCTGTAAATGTGAAAATATTTTGTTAGACATTAAAATAAATTTCATTTCCATTTACTGCAAAGAAAGAAACTTGTTTTGATCTTGAAGTCTACTGGTAAAATTTCTGTTTGATTTGCAAAGGAAACATCCTATCTGAACACTTTTTTTATGAAGATAAAAAAAAAAATAAAACTGGAATGAAAAATTGGATTTGAATCTATCTATCTATAGCAGATATTTTGAAAATTATAAAAAAAAATTCAAATTTTCTTCAATTCAATTTGACCTGAATGACAGTACAAGTTTCTCTAATAAAACTTTTCGTTCTTTATTTTAACTCCACGAAAAAGTTGAGCCAATTTCATCCTGAATGAGGTTCTAAAAGATTCAAGTAGCCGGGTTGATTAAGAACATACAAAATGAAAGGTATTTTAAATTCAACATTTAATTAAGGTTTTTGAGTTAATACCACCAAGGCTTTCTCGATTCTAGATTATTAATAGGAAAAAACTTTGTCCTGAAAAAATATATTTATTCTTTCTTTCTTTTTCACTGGTATGTAGCATTTCCTTTATATCTGGGACATTCAGAGCTCAAGTGGATTAAATCAAAAACTTAAGAAATTCTTAAAGATGATTTTTTCCTAGGCCATCTTTCTCGAATCATACATACAACGTTCAATCCTTCAAGTTCTAAGGAAGTTCTAAGATAAGGTCATGCATGCACACACCATATGTTTTAAGTGTTAACTGAAAGACAGACGAGGGACTGAAAATGGTTCTAGTGAATTCTTAAAACATTAATTTCCGAAAAAATCCAATTTTTAAAACTATTTAATTCTTCTTTTTTTATATGAGTTAAAAGAAGAACCCATGGGGAGTCGGGTAGCTCAGTCAGCTAACGCACTGGTTTCGCTTCGGCATCGATCGATTATGACGATGTTGAAGTGGAGGTCCGGGGTTCGATCCTAGCTGGCAAATAAAAATTTCTACCGGCTGAAAACTCGGCTCCCTCACTAACCCTACTAACACTACTTATGTGCTGTCTAAATGGGCTTTGTTCCCGGTGACATTAAATAAATAAAAAAAAAAAAAAAAAAAAAAGAAGAACCAGACCCACCCGACAAGGGCAGGGCTCATGGGATGATTAACGGAAACGACAAACCGTTTCTTATGGCATACTAACCGTAATTACTAAATACAACAGTAACAAACCGTAAATAACAAAAACTATAATAATAAAACTTGAGCAAGATGCGAGGTAGGTTTTTTGTGAAACCTACCTCGCATCTTGCTCAAGTTTTATTATTATATTAAAATATTTCACCTAGAACCAACACCTAACCCCTTAAAAGTTATTAACAAAAACTATATTGTAAGATTCTGCTCAATTATTAACAACATATGCTCACAATTAAATATTGAGGAAATACCTCAAATCAGGAGAAATTTTGAAAATTTTTACATTTTTCAAAGCTCAAATACACTTACTAATTTTAAATCATATAATAAGATAAAGAAATACCCTGCCAAGCTTAATGTGATGATAGAAGCACAGTATAAAATATTTTATATTATACAGTAGTAAAAACAAACCTTTTCTTTCGATTTGCTCCCCACTTCGCTCTTTTACTCCCCCTCAACTCTACTTCATTTTTTCTCACTTGGCTGCCTACCCTAAAGGCGTTTTTACTATACATTTAAAAACATCTGACAGGGTGCAATGGAACTCACATATTGAAGATTTTGTCATAAAAATTCTTAATTGAAGAGACAGAGAAAATAAATTGATTGCCTCCACCTCCCTTTTTTATTTATAATATTTAATAAAATAATTTATTTATTAAGGGAGTTTTTTATAGCTGCAGTAATTTATTTGTTTAGGTTTAAAATAAGAGACGTGCAGCTTCAATTTTTTTCTTTTTATTTATCAATTCCCACTAACGTTTCGGCCACTGGTTATGGCCATCTTCACAGCTAAACAATAGAACAATATTAATAACAACAAATCAGTCTCGCCGGAGCACATAATCAATTAAAATTTTATTTTTCTGCTTACCGGGAATTAGTCAATATTTATATAAAAAATTTTTTGATACACTTGTCATTAGTTAAAATTATATACAAGAAACATAAATAAATAGGATATATACAAAACTTTTTACAGGGTGTTCGCCAGAAGGCCGAAAGATATAATGTTCTCAAGACTATAATTGTCTTTTTTCCTTCAAGACGAAATGTCGATTGCGAAATGGCTTCAAGAGTAAATCCAACACAATACAATTATCTTTCATTAATTGGTCATTATGACAAATTACATATAACGAGATATCTATATATAGACATAATATTTATTTAATTATCCTTTAATCAAGTTCGTCAAATTAATTACCAATTAACACGTTTCTATATGACAATATCGTACAATTAAATTCTCTCTTAAAATTTACAGTCTTATTTACAAATATATACATTGATTCCAAAATCTGCCTTTTCCATACATTATCTTCAAAGTGCAGAATTTTGGTGTTTTCAAAGTCAAATGTATTGCCTTCATCAAGGGCATGTGCGGCCACTGCTATGTGTTTTTCCTCTCTTGCAACATTATATTTATGTTGAGAGATACGGCGGGCTAGGTATTGACAGGTCATACCCACATAGCACTGGTCGCAATCCCTGCAATTGATCCTGTATATCAAGTTTGAGTAATTTAAGTAGGGGTGGGAGTTTTATTATTATACATATATGATAGTGTTGTTCCTGGTCTATAGCTGACCACAACACTATCATCTATTTTTCCTATTAATTTCTTTATATTTTCGGATAAACCAGGTACATATGCAAGGCTTCTATACAATTTTATATTGTTTGGGTTTGTATTAGGTGTTGTTATACCTCCCTTATGTCAAGGGCGGATCCAGGGGGTCGGAGGGGGTGACCGCCCCCCCCCATAGAGGCCCGTGCCTGGTCGAGTTGCAGTAGCATACATCGCTAGAGGCCAAAAACGGACAGGCAAATCTGCACGAAGGAATTTTTAACAAACCAAGTTTATTTTGTGTCTGACGACCACCCCCCCCCCCCCGCTTGGACAATTCGATACGCGACACACTTTCGAGATAAAAAGTAGATTCTTATATACAGTCGGGCACCTTGATATACATTCTCCCCCCACCCCCCCCCCAGAGTTAAAAATTCCTGAATCCGCCTTTGCCTTACGTTTGACTAGTCTTTTCCTCTGGTAGCATTTCAGGCGCATTCAGTTCTAATTAAAATGCCTTAGGTAACCATTAACTACCAACAATTGTTCAATTTGCTCGGTAGCATACATCTTTATATTCAGAATCTGGATAATCTATCTGCTCGAAGGTATTTACAATGTTGCACCTAGAATCGACAGCTAAATCCTCAAAAATTATGGATAAGAGGGTGGTTTGAAAAATAGTTAAGAACTCTCATTGATTTCATATCTCTTCTATTCCATTGTGTTCTTATGCATTGATTTTTTCTATATAGTTTTAAATCTAGTAAGTTTATCGTTTCTTGTATATATTGACTAATTCCCGGTAAGCAGAAAAATAAAATTTTAATTGATTATGTGCTCGGGTGAGACTAATTTGTTGTTATTAATATTGTTCTATTGTTTAGCTCTGAAGATGACCATAACCAATGGCCGAAACGTTAGTGGGAATTGATAAATAAAAAGAAAAAAATTGAAGCTGGACGTCTCTTATTTTAAACCTAAACAAAATAATTTATAATAATAATCTGTGAAAAATTTTCTTCATGTAGGTATTATTTATGTATTCTTTTCAAAAATACTAGTATATTTTTTAAATAATTAGTAAATTGAAAGTTTTTGCCGAGAGTAGCAGAACTTTTATATATTGAAGGAGACAATAAAAGAGTGTGTCTTCTGCTGGAATTATAAAATTTATTTATTTATAACGACGATCGTTATAAATAAATAAAATTTATAATTCCAGCAGAAGACACACTTTTATTGTCTCCTTCAATAAATAACTAGTGTTACACACATAAAGGTAGGATTCGATAAAACGACTGAGAGGGCCACTTTAATTTAATCAAATGGAAATTTCGAGATCAATCAATCCGATTATCTAATAGTTTGTAAAGAAAAATTAATCCATGTTGTAATCTGCGGGGTTATAAATTTTGAACATAACAGAGGCCAAATCAATGATTGAAATTTACTATTATTATTTAATATGTTATTTCTTCATGAAATTATAAGGAACCATATTTATTTTAATTCATTTAATGTGATTTAAAATATATTTTAAAATACCCGATAAAAAACAATTTGTCAAATATGACCACGGGCAGCAAGTAAGTCCATTGAGGGCCACATGCGGCGCGTAGGCCGCGGGTTGGCCAGGCCTGGTCTAGATCTAGAGTCTCATAAAAATTACTTTTCAACATTATATCAGTTGTAAACCGTAACCCATCACTGATATCTTCTTCTCATGATGCAGGTTTTATCCTAGGTTAGGACTTAGGAAGTTGCATTTTCTTGGTTCTTCCTACGTGAATCAACATTTTAAGAAAAAAAACATCATAAGTTTGGAACGATTCTGAAAAGGTACCTGCCACTGCAAGAAATAAATTATTATTTATATTAATTTTAGCGGATGACAATAATCAAAATGGAGTTAATGAAAATTACGAATTTTAACGAAATAATTTCAATTGATGGATTTTTTAATCCAAAGCTCTTGACTATTTAACAGATAATTAATGACATAGGATATTTATCATGATGATTAAAGGGTGAAATTGGATATTTGAATTCGTCATTCGCCAAATCAATTTCACTTGAAATTGCAAAGCCCAAAACACCAATCGCAAAATGTTCAATCAACACAGGATCTGTTCAGAAACAAAAACATTCCAATACATTCAACAGTGATTTCTTCTTTTGTCAATTTAAAATGAGTAAAATATACAATTTTACTCATTTGAAAAATATATTAATGGAACTTTATGCTAGAGGATAAATTTTAAAATGAATAACTTTAAATGGGTTTACCATGTATCGCATAAAATCTGTTTAAGCTAGTCCGTAAGATAAGGTTTTGGTATAATTAAATTTTTGATTAATATTAGAGTTAGGTATATGTATTATTATATAATTTACTGAAGAGCAATTTACTGAGAGCCCTTTAATTGTTAATTTGAGTAACAAAAAACAGAGGAAAAAAATGTACCTATTGGGAATCTTGGTAGGGATATGGCTTAAATTTTTAGGCCACTGTGGTTAGTTTCAATTTAGACCACCAGATAGCGTATTGGAATTCTCAGTTTCCCAATATTAAAAGACATTAAAACATTTTTTTTTATTAGGTGACCAGAGGCCATTCTCTTTAAATTACATAAAAAAAAATATAAACCCAATTTACAATAAAACTTGAAAAACAAAGAAGAAATACAAAATCAATAAATTATACATTATACTTATATAGGTATATAATATATTTATATAAAAAAATAAATAAAATATATAATAATACTATTTCTAATGGCTTAATTACCCTATTGGATATAGAAAATTCGTTTTGTTTTTATAGCAAGCTAGCTATATAAACGATCGTAGCTGGCTGGCAGTTGAGGTCTTTAATCAAACCCTGAAAAATGCAATGGTTCGTCTAATAAGGTTGTCTAAATACAGGCGTTGCCATCATTTGTTAAAAATACCTAATATAATAGTCTTATAATTTTTTAAAACTACATCTTAAATTTAAATATTAATAAAATATATGTAGGTACCTTATTAAAAAAGAATCAAATCTTGGTTGAATATTAGATAATGTGTGGGAGGTAGAGCATCTTTAACATTTTTCAAATTTGATTAGTATTTTGATTTTATAATCGTTAATTCTGAGAACGTCACTTCGCACAAATTTGGAGTGCAATATGAAAAATTATATTTAGCTTCATTTAAGAAATTTTTGGCAACTCTGTCCTAATCCCAAGCCTAAATGCATTCAATGATATATCTCGAATTAATTACTTACGCTTTAATTTTTTTAAATTAATTTTTGTTTGCTGCTCTTTATAAGTTTTTCATTGTAATTTTAGTATAAAAATAATTTTTACTATTTTTCATAACGTTTTAAGAGTTTATATTGACTATATCTCAAAACTATATTTTTAAAACTTGCAGTCGATTTTTCTGGTAAATTTTTAATTTCACTAATTATTCTCTCGAGTCTTTTATATTTCATTAAAGGGATTTAATTTGTTCTAATTTATGTTATGCTCTCAACTGATCTTGGTTTTTCCCCCAAATTTATTCGACAATTCTTTTTTACAACATCCCTGTTTGTTATTCTTATTAGGTATGTTCCAAGTATTTCTTTTTATGATTTTAAATTTAATTTGAAAATTAATTCATATTTTGAAAGTAGACGAAAAGCCTATACTTCAGTTCAAAGAAAACAGCAACGTGCAGGCAAGATTTTTTCTTAAAAAGCTTCTTTCTATTTTATAAAATAATAATGAAATGAATATTGTGCAGGGGCTACGAAAAGATATACTAATTTCCATTAAATCTTATCTTATATTAAACGAGAAAAGTTTGTTTATATATATATATACCGGATGAGTTTTTTATCTTGAGACAGTCTTATAACTCAAAAACAGTGCATTATATGAAAACAAGTTTCAAATAAAAGTTTATTTATATGGAGAGGGAAACTAAACTACGCTATTGTTTGTTTGCTTAGAACAAGCTTTTAAGGGTATTTCAAAGTCAATTATGTTTTTCAAATAGAAAACTATATATTTGTTTACATATTCTGAATCTACGAAAAAAACTGAACAACTTTCACTATTTTTTTATTCCACATCAGATAAACAAAATATTAAATCAATTATATCTCAGAAAAACCCCTAATAATTATTTTTAACAATGTTTCAACTTAATTATCATATAATAATGATCAAATATTTAATTATTAAATAAATAATTTAATAATAATCAATAATTTAATCATTTTCCGACACTGTTCTGTGATAGTCCATAGTGTTATCGCAAGTTTCTGGATGAATTCCAGTTCCAATTTCGTTATTTTGGCCTGTTTCAGTTTCTTCGTACCCTTTACATTTCCTGATGTTTTTTAAACAGATTTATAACACGATAAAATGAAGCTTGTGAGGGTGTATTCCTATCAGGAAAACGCTCGGCATTCATTTCAATGCCAGCCCCATAATAATATGTACTTCTTCCACATTCACCATAAATTAAGACCATTTCAATTCTGTCTTCAACAAAAAATGCTTCATTTTTATTATGGTAATACAATATAACTATCTACTGGATTGACACGAGAAATAAACTTTTTTAAACTCAAGAATTTTAAATAGATCCATTAAGTAGAAAATAATCTTTTAAATCTGTGTATAATGAAGTTTTAAGATCATTATAAATACTTATTTACATTGTTTTGACTTTTCGATTTAATGATTATTTATTTAATAATTAATTATTTAATCATTATTCTTTAATAATTAAGCTGAATAATTGTGAAAAATAATTATTAAGGTTTTTTCTGAGATCTAATTGATTTAATATGTTGTTTATTTGATGTCAAATAAAAAAATAGTTCCTATGAAAGTTGTTCAGTTTTTTTTGTAGATTTAGAATATGTAAACAAATATATAGGTTTCCATTTAAAAAACAGAATTTGACCTTGAAATACCCTAGAAAGCTTGTTCTATGTAAACAAACAATAGCGTAGTTTAGTTTCCCCTCCAGATAAATAAACTTAAATTTGAAACTTTTTTTTTCATATAATGCACTGTTTTTGAGTTATTAGACTGTCTCAAGATAAAAAACTCACCATATATATATATATATATATATATATATATATATATATATATCCGGTCGGGTTCTCGAAAACGGCTCTAACTATTTGGATGAAATTCACTGGTTGGAAGGGTTTTGTGTTGGACATTCGATCTGTCACGGACTCATCTTCGGCTAAGTTGTTTTTGATGAGTTTTTTGTTAATTGAAATAATTATTCACCGGTGGTTGTCTCGATAAAAATGTTTATTTACGTTTTTATTCAATTTTTTTTAATAAATAATTGGTTTTTTAATTTTATAGGTATCCCACAATAAGATTATTACAATTATTATTATATGTTAAAAATTATGGTGCAAATGTTAATTGATTAGATTGGATGGATGGTAACAATCGACTTGATTGTATGGGAATATATGGCAATTGAACATAAGTGTATCGGAAATAGACGGTTTTTTTATCATACATTATGCATTATATTCCTCTTATTAAAAACATAGGACATATAAGATGAATAAGGACACTACGCATTGGTGGACAAGCAATCTCCGAATCGATAGCAAAAAATACAATGTACCTACCATTAAGTTAATGTAAAATAATTCGGTTTAATAAAATTTATAAAAAATTAGGCAATTTAATTGATTAAATTGAATTGGATGAATGGAATTTGAATTATTATCGGAAAAGAGGTTTTTTTATTTAATTAATTTTTTCCTCTTATTAAAAACAAGGACTACAAAGATGATCAAGGACACTCGATGGTGGAGAAATAATCTCCGGAGTCGAAGCTAAAATACAATGTATACATTAATTAATGTAAAATAATTGGTTTAATAGAATTTATAAAAAAAAATTTAATTGATTAAAAATCGAGTTTTAAATCCCACAAATATTAATTTGACAATTTAATTGATGATCTCAAAAATTGTAATTTAATTTTTTTTTGGCTTTTCGGCCTTTCTAGCCATAAGCCTAATTACGATACTAGTTATATTTTTTAAATTTGTCTCTACCCCCGGGGTCAGATTTTAGCTGGATGCCTCGAGTCGGATTCGAACCCGGGTCCACTGGTTAGCTCGCTGTCACGATACCGCCTAGCCTATCTGACCCCCCTTATTTAATTAAAAAGAAAAATTATAACGTATTTATTTATATACCTATATACACATAATCTGTGGACCACTGAAGGCTAGAGATGCAAAAACTGGGTGCGTGGGCGTGGGCGGGGGTAGATGTGGGGGTGCAGGAGGGAATATTGAGAAAATAAGCGAATATAAAAAACGGCTGTGTCAACATCAACATCTGTTATGGATGTCGAGAGAATGAGCGGGAAATTTGGGAATAACAATAAATAATAACAATAAATAAATAAATGATCGAGTTAAAGTGAGAATTAAACCGGTGTTGTATTGGATATACTCTTTAAATAAACTGATGTGGCCATCCACATAACTTTACCATACTCCTGGCCCCTCTCTTAAATTTAATATTTAATAAAATCATTTATAATCATTTAGTGTGGCCACAGATTATGTATAGAATGTATTATTATTTAATTTATTAATAATATTGGTCAGTTTAAGTATACATTGTCATTTAGTTGAATGATCATGATTAATTGATGAGATGTGTGAATGTATTATATTGCTAGCAACATTGCAACATTACTGCTGGTTGCCGACAGTGATAACAATGATAATACACCCTTCCCCTTAAATATCTAGGCCCAGCCTTTGGGGTCGCTCTACAAGGAGGCCGCTTCTGGTTGTATACCTAGGCGCTGGTTCCTGATTGACCGTACCATCATTAGTATCAATGCCGACATACTTGACAGGGCTATGATTGTAAGCAGAGTTTTCACAGTTTGACATGGTGTAGTCGTTAACATCTGACTGAACATTGAATTCATTTTGTGATTTCCTTATAGTCCAAGAGCTTCGTGACACATTTTGACTACGGATTTGACCCAACTAGAAATAATGCGTAATAGTAGCGTCTATGATAGTTGTACAGGGAATGGCCAGTCCGGCTGGCTGTAGCAGGTGGACCAGGTACTGCGCATGGTGTGAATGCGGTAAAAAATACATATGTGTTAAAAAATATTTTTGACCAAATCAAATATTTTTTTTCATGTTGTAAAAATACACTTTGGGGTGGTCTGGTTCCACGTCCCACCACTCAAATGGTCTGGAGTGAATATATTATGTTTATAATTGACTATAAATTATAATTTTTATAATTTCATTGTGGGTCAAAAATATTTTTTAACACATATGTATTTTTTACCGCACTCCTACCATGCGCAGTACCTGGTCCACCTGCTACAGCCAGCCAGACTGGCCATTCCCTGTACAACTATCATAGACGGTACTATTACGAATTATTTCTAGTTGGGTCAAATCCGTAGTCAAAATGTGTCACCAGCTCTTGGACTATTAAATCTACACAATTCCGTCTTACAA
The DNA here is from genome assembly GCA_024734495.1 of Forficula auricularia. Taxonomy (NCBI): domain Eukaryota; kingdom Metazoa; phylum Arthropoda; class Insecta; order Dermaptera; family Forficulidae; genus Forficula; species Forficula auricularia. The sequence continues at coordinate 15,665,778 of JALMQS010000225.1, read as the reverse complement.
TATCATCACTTTCCACTTGCACATTGTATGAGCGGGGTCTTCCATGTTTACTCAAAACTCGGCCAGGCTCCCAATAATTTTTAATTTGGTTATGAATGGTGACGTTCTGACCTGGGTCATTATCCGATAAGGGTTTAGAATTTTTATTAAAATGAGATTCGTTTAGGACTAAGCCTATATTTTAACCTATCAACAACATCCTCACAGTGGGATTCAGCAAAGCTGTTGAAATGGTAATTTTTGTTTTGCAAATGCGACTCATTAAAAGCTGTGCCGGGGAGTGCATACACCATGTAGGATTATTATTTAATTTATTAATAATATTGGTCAGTTTAAGTTACAAGTATACATTGTCATTTAGTTGAATGATCATGATTAATTGATAAGATGTCTGAATGTATTATATTGCTACCAACATTACTGCTGGTTGCGGACAGTGATACCAATGATAATACATAGAAAATTTCGTTGAGTTTGCTTCAAGGCCCTAGATTTCCATTTTTTTGGCCCTCCCCCTATTTTAAGTGGTTACTTTTTGAATTTTTAGTCTTGTTGGAGCCCACAGATTATGATACAGGTTTATTACGTTTTGTGTTAAATTAAGTTACTTTTTCATTAATTATCCTTTTTCACATTCTTCATCCAAATTGACCAAATTTTAGAATTAGGTATCTTACAACGTTTAGAATAAAATTACATATCTTTTCCATAAATTATCCTTAAGGACCTTTTCACACTCTTCATCCAAATTGCACCAAATTTTAGTATTAGGTTTCCTGCAAAGTTTAGAATAAAATAAAATGTCACGTTTTGATGTGGCCATCCACTTGACTTTACCATACACTTCTGGTTGAGTTTGGTACAAGGGCCTAGATTTTCATTTTTTGCCCCCCCCCCCTTTTCGGCGGTTAGTTTTTGCATTTTTAGTCTTCTGGTAGCCCACTGATCATGTATACAAAATTTGGTTGAGTTTGCTCAAATGGCCTAGATTTTTCATTTTTTGACTCCCCCCTAATTTTGGCCCAGAAAAAAATATATTTTCGTTATTATAGGTTCATTTTATAGTATATTTCATTTTTCTTGTTTTTTTAGTTTGAAAATATTATAATTTTAAATTTTAAAACTCCCTCCTCACCTTAATTTTGGGTCGATATGCACCAAAATCTAATCAGCTCTTAATCTCAATGCACCAAAACTACGTGTGAAATTTGGTTTTGATATTCACACTAATTTTTGAGCTAGCTCGTCCACACAAATTTGGTAACACTGCTACAGACTAACAGAATAACAGACTAATAGACATTTTGACAAAAAAGTTATTATCTCCAAAAATATAATTTTTTCGATATTCACTTATTAGAGCTTTTTTGTAGACCGAAATGCTATGGTCTCGCCCAAACGTTTTTAGTCAAAATAGTTTCAGCCGTTTTTGAGATATTTCGAAAAAAGAAGCAAAAAACCCACTTTTTTCATGCCCGATTATAATACTTGACCATATCTCAGTGAATTATTTCGTGTTATAATTCATATGTGTCACCGTTAATTTTCATGTTAATTTATTATATTAAAAATATAGAAATATATAAAATCAGAAACATTGAAATATTGTCCATTTAGGTGATAACATGTTGTTGCATGGTGTCTCGTTTAAAAATTTCGAGAATTCTCTCTCTCATATTTTATAATATAAGTGATTTTATTTCAATTTAAATGTTGGAAATTAATAAATCTTTAGAAGGTTATTTAGGAGGCAAACAGTTACCGAGCATAGCTCGGTGCTCCAGGCACTATTTATATATAGTACCTGAAGAACGAGCGATGCTCGGTAACTTCTTCGTTCAGTTAAAAGCTCTTTTATTTTAATTTTATTTTTAATTGAGAGCAGTTTTCAAATGAAAAAAATACAAATATATATAATGTATTGGACCACTGTAACCCCCCCACACACCTCCACCCCGCTCGACCTCATCCCCGGATCCCCCACCTTCTGCACCTGTTTTGATTCAACCATATGATTCATTTTTATTCATCCAATTAATAAATAAAACCTATCAAAATGTGTTGTTTTTTTCAGAAAATTGAGACCTGCTTTTGCGAAAATATATTTTAAAATAAATTCTTGATTATTTTTTATTCTATTAAATAAATAAAGTTCTTTATAAAAACAATTATAAAACGTTTATTAATATTTCTAACGTTTAGGGAGAACAAAATATGTTAAAATCCACAATCACAATACTTCTTCAAGGGCTTTTAGAACAATGAAACAAACAACCGATTGTCTGCCTGGGTATAAAAGGAAAAGGGAAACTTTTTTAAAACCCTAAGAATGGGATTTGTCTACATGAGAAAAATTAATTTGATTAAGAAAAAACCCATCAAAAAAACAATTTTGTCGAAGATGAGACCGTGACAGATCGAATTGTCACCCCAAAAAACCCCTAACCCTTGAATTTCATCAAAATCGGTAGAGTCGTTTTCAAAATAGAACTAAGATACAAATATATATATAAACAAATATACAATTTTTGCTCGTTTAATAAGAGTAGATAAATATATATATATACGAGCAGTACCTGGCGTGCCTACGGCACGCCCGGCACACCCGGCTCGGCTGCGGCCGCGTCTCGAGATGTGATTATTAGCTGTCTGTAATTATATGTTTTGAAAAAAATATTTTTTTGAATAATGAATATTAATCAAAGAAAGATGAAAAAATATCATTAAATGCTTTATAAATACTTTATTAGAGCATGCAACCATTTCTCTCGAAATTCCCGATCGTCTCTAAATGAATTATATATATAATAATTTTAAAATTAATTTATCTACTAAAATTTCAAATGAACCAGCGCAGTAATGAATTAAGAATTAATCTCATTATCCCATTAAATCATATCTCATTAAAACTTATATTATAAATTAAATATATATAATATACGAGCTGCTCCAGGCGTGCCTTCGGCACGCCCTCTACAGCTCGGCCCTCCGGGCAGAGTGGCCCAGGCGGGCGGCGTCTCGGCATGTGATTATTAGGTCTTTAATATATATTTGTAATATTTTGCCCCCACGCACTCATGTTGGCTATTGATTTTTACAGCATACATTTTATATAGTCTTAAAAACTAACATTACAAAATTTGATCTATATCGGAGAGAGTATTAATTTTTTGCCCCCACTCACATTTTGGGAGGTTGAAATTATTTTTTAGATATTTGCAAATAAATAACTCTCAGTTTTCTAAAGAGTAAATGTACAAAAAAGCTAAAAATTTCTATATTTTGCCCCCCTCCCTTTCGCCCCCATACAGTCAATTTTGATAGTTGATTTTTACAGGAATAGTTTCTTAAAGTAATAAAGAATAACTCTACAAAATTTGATCAAGATCGGAGAGAGTTTTAATTTTTGCCCCCACTCACATTTTGGATAGTTGAGGTGGGGGGGGGGGTCGGATTACAAAAAATCTTGAAATTATTTTTTAGATATTTGCAAATAAATAACTCTCAGTTTTCTAAAGAGTAAATGTACTAAAAAGCTAAAAATTTCTATAATTTGCCCCCCCCCCCCCTTCGCCCCCATACAGTCAATTTTGATAGTTGATTTTTACAGGAATAGTTTCTTAAAGTAATAAAGAATAACTCTACAAAATTTGATCAAGATAGGAGAGAGTTTTAATTTTTGCCCCCACTCACATTTTGGATAGTTGGGAGTCGAATTTCAAAAAATCCTGAAATTACTTTTTAGATATTTGTATTTAGAATTTTATTAAGTAAAAATCAAGTAGATATCTTATCGTTCTTAATTGAAAATGCATAATTAGTGTAAACACATTGCAAAGATATTTTGCCCCTTTTGACCCCTTTAGGGATCGAATTTCAAAAATCCTGAAATTAGTTTTTAGATATTTTAATTTAGTATTTTTATAAGTAAAAAGCAAGTAGATATTTTATCGTCCTTAAGAGATATCGCATAATCAGTGAAAACACACTTTGCCCCCTTTGACCCCCTTAGGGGTCGAATTTCGAAAAATCCTTTCTTAGTGAGCCCCTATGTCATAGATATAATATCCTCTCCAAATTTCATGTTTCTATGTCCAGTGGTTCTGGCTGTTTTGATGATGAGTGAGTGAGTGAGTGTATCGGGCAAAGAATTTTATATATATAGATATAGTAAAAAAAATTAATTTGTCTACTAAAATTTTAAGAATTTATATTTTTCTTAAATTAAAAAAAAAAAAATAATAATTTTCGCCGTATGAATTATTTCCAAAAAATTAAATATATATTAATATATAATATATTTAAAATTAATAAATTTGTCTACTAAAATTTCAAATGAGACACGCCGTAAATCTAATATTCTAAGCTATATAGAGGAATATATTAATATATAGAGATATTATAGATATATAATATAGAGAATAGATATGTTTTATTTGTAAAATTTGACAATATAACAACTGTCATTGAATATTAGTTGCTTTTTCTCCCACATGTTCCTTGCTGCGCCACGGGTACTATCTGACAATGGCTTTTATATATATAGAAGATACAATTTTTGCCCATTTAATAAGAGTAGATAGATAATTCATCACACCCCGGATTTACTAATTAACCATCTCTCTGTGATTTTCTATTCATATAAAGGTAGTGGAGATTTCTCTTTCCTGGATGGCCTTCCCCAGTAAATGTGTAAGTGTACTAAAACTGGGGTTTTGTTTTGAGGTGCAGGCCTGAATTGGGTGAATGAGCATGTGCTGGTGGCGGGGGTGGAGATTTCTAGTAAGCGGAGGTCGAGGGGTCGAGGGGGTAGGGTGGCTGCGCGGTCTGCTCCCGGGCGGGGTGGCTTCGCCGTCGCCGACGCCGCTCACTTGCACTCGCGCCTCCGTCGCGGTCCGGACCCCGTCCACGCGCCCAGACAGACACGTCTTCAGTGCCCTTATCTAGTGCAGTGTGTGAACCAAAACCGAAACACCGTCGTCGACCTCACTTTCTCTATCCCACTCTCTCTCTCTTCTCTCTTTCTCTATCACTCTTCTCTTTTTCCACTCTTTCTCTTTCACTCTAATCTAGCAAACTTCTGCACTATATATTCATATATATATATAAACAAAAATCTTCTTTAGCATCTCTTCTGTCTCTTCTATATTATTCTTCTGACCCGGTCCACCCACGCGGGCGTAAGTAAAGAAGCAACAGCAGGCGACTGTCACATCCTCTTGTAAACGTAAAATCTGCTCACACACACATTGACACTCTCACACTACCAAACATTACACGGTGTTTTTGTTTGCCGTAGTGGAAACTATGACCTGCATGCGCCCGGACCCCGACCACCACATCTGAACACCTGAGTGTCAGTCACCAGTACGTAACAATAACATGGATTACGATTGATGCTCTTATCAATGACAGCAGCTGCGCTTTTAGAAAAATGCCGTCTCCTTAGCAAGGAGACAAATGTCAATTTTTCGCAATGCTTATTCTATTATCTTTTTAAATTAAAACCATCATCAAAACAAAACCTTATTACCTTATTCAATTTCTTTTTGATATTATAATTAAAATATTTTTGGTTTAGATTTTAATTTATAAAAATGAAACAAAGAATGTGGTCTCTGCTTGATATATATAAATATACACACAAAGAGAAACAAGGAGGTTGTCCTCTGCTTGATGCAAATAAACATACATACATATATATCGAAATTATAAATCAATATATATATTATTTGTGTGAGACTATAGTTTTAATTTAATTTTAACTGCCTCCCAGCTAAGTAAAGATCGAAAATTTTCAATTTCCATACGGTATTGACCCCATGAAAAATAATATTTATAATTAAAAAAAGACTGATGATGAAGAGCAAGTCTTCGAAACTATAGTCTCAAACAAATAAATAATATATATACAGTCATATAATTTCGATATATATGTGTGTGTATGTTTGTTTGCATCAAGTGGAGGACAACCTTTTTGTTTCTCTTTATGAATCAACAACTCTGCTACTCTCTGCAAAACAAAAACTTTTCAAATAAATTTAACATAAATGCATTTTTATATATAAAGATATATGCAACCAGGCATATGTTCAGGAGGCTAAAAAAATTTTGGAAAAAAAAATCGGAATTTCTTACAAATACTTCCAAGTATTTGCTATATAAAAATATTGGAAAAAAGTAATATTAAATAATAAATTAATTTTAACAAGTGAATGTTTTTGAATTTTATGAAAATACATGGAATTTCTCCAAATTTCAACATTTCATGCAGGCTCAATCACATTATTGATTTTAAAATCTAGAATAAGAGGAAGGGCAAATTTAATCTTGGAAATGTTTCATATGTCAGAAGGGTTCACTGCTAAGAATTCGAACCCGAGTGTCAAACTTGCTTTCTGGTCGGTGGGCTTAAATATTAAAATTAATATCAGATTATCGTAAATTTATAGATTACTGAAATCTTCGATTTATGGGCAACCCCTGGCGACGTTTCTAGATACCCAACAGGTAAATACCTAGAAAAAAATTTCAGGGGCGTGGGAGAGAGGATAACTAATAATAAAGGTTTAAATAACGATTCATAGAGATGTGGACAAAATATACATATACATAGAAGGATTTGGATGAGGCAGTCTAGATTCAAAACAAGAGAAATTATGTCTAACAAGATGTCATTTAATCAGACAAAGCTTTTTTCTCTCTATTTTTTTTTTAATCAAAAGCCGACGATTTAGAAGTTTTTCCCTCCTTTTTCAGGATTTTGAAAAGGTCAATGAAGGAAGTACATACACAGTTGTGTCACTCTACTCTCTCAGTGTTAGTAATAATATTCTACATATATGTTGCAGTAAAAACCCGTTTTTAGTAAGAACGGGGTGTTACTAGTTAAAACGCGTTTCACTGAAAACCTTTGTGGCAGCTAGAATTTATTGATGTTGGTTGAGTTTGGTCCAAAGGTCTAGAATCTTCATTTTTGACCTTCCCCTAATTTTGGGTGTTTATTTTCAAATTTTTTTTAATGAAAATGTCAAAAATTACATCCTCCACAACTTTACTTCTAATTTTTGATATTTTTGTTTAAAAAAAATTGAAAATAAACACCCAAAATGAGGCGGAAGTTCAAAAATGAAGATTCTAGACCTTTGAACCAAACTCAACCATAATCAGTAAATTCTGGTTGCCACAAGGGTGTTCAGTGAACCGCGTTTTAAGTAGTAGGAACCCGTTCTTACTAAAAAATATATATAGTGGCAGTTAGATTCCTCAATATAAAATATTTTATTTGTTCATTGAATACCTGTTCGGAAATAAAGTAATTCACTAGGCATCCTTCAGTGTAGGTATATATAATATTTATTTATATCAGGCAGCGGACACAGTCTTTGATTTATTTTTGTTTATTATTACAAAATAAATTACTCCAACTTACTTGTGTAAGTGAAGGTAAAAAAAAGTGTTTTTAAATATGGATGGATGTTAAATAAGATAATAGAATTAAGTATTTTTTCAAGCATGGATACTGCTTATCTATATTTAAATGGATTTAATCATTCTGACGTGTATGTTTTGTAATTTTTATTTTGTTGATGTTGTTTCTTGGCATTGAATGATCTTAACAATGTGACATTTGCAGGAATTTTTTTTTATCAATTAACCTACATGTTTGTTATTTATTTTTCAGGTTGAAAATACAATCTAAATATTATTCTTAAGTTTAATTGACTTGAAATTTCATTTTTTCAATTGATGAAAATTTACTTAACTTTTAAAACATTATACTATATCAAATCAAACAGCCATCTATCTTATTAGCGCCTCCTATCAGTATATTATGTCTTTAATAGATTATATTATATATGTGTGTGTAACTGCGGCTGAGTTAGTATGGATGTTTATTTAAATTATTTTAGGCCTTAATGAATGTGAATATATTATGTATTCTTAAAAGAAAATTCCTTCCGCTCTCATAAGATGTTAGGTACATACTTACAATCTTGTGAATTGGTTAGCAGCTGTAAGTTTATTAGTTCTTTGCTAAACTACGAAGAGCTTAATGAAATTTGGTTAAATTATTTGAAAATATGACGCACTCTTATAAGATCATAATGGAAGTGAAGACTGTGCTCTCTGAGATTCAACGAATTATATATGCTGTAATTGAAAAGATTTTGATTTGCAGACAGTAGCAGAGTTGTTGATTAATAAAGAGAAATCAAAGATCTTGTTCTTCGTTTATGGTATGTGGCTAGCTTACTGTTAGAACAGAACAAATTTATATAGGTAAATGACCCCATGAAATAGAACATATAAAATATTTCTAATTAAAAACACTGATGATGAAGGTTAAGTCTTCAAACTATAGTCTCAAGCAAATAATTTATATCTATACATATTAGGGTGACCCTGTTTTAGAATTTCGAATTTTTACACCGTCAAGAGTTAATATGGTTCGAAATAAATAAAAAAATATCCCCCAAATTTCAAATCTCTATCTCAATTATAACCTGTGCTCCCAGCGATGTAAGTTACTCATCTAAAAACATGGGGGTTTTGGCATTAAAATATCAATTTTTTATTCCGGCCAAAGTAATAGTTCAAAAAATTTGAAACTCGGTAAACTTTATCTTTATAATAGTAGCTATCCATCAGAATTATTACATATTTTTAGCTATTATAATTTTGGAGTTACAGCTAAATAAAATACTGCTATATCTTAGTATTATTAAGTTATAGACTCCAAAATTATAATAGCTAAAAATCTGTAAAAATTCTAAGGGATAGTAACTATATATTATAAGGATAAAGTCTACAGAGTTTCAAATTTTTTGAATCATTACTTTCGCCGGAATAAAAAATTGATATTTCAATGGCAAAAACCCCATGTTATTTAGATGAGAAACTTACATCGCTGAGGGCACAGGTTATAATTGAGATAGAGACTTGAAACTTGGGGGATATTTTGTTAAATTTATTTCGAACTATATGAGCCCTTGTCAGCGTAAAAATTCGAAAATACCCAAAATAAGGACCACCCTAATACATATTTATATATACATAGGTAGTTGTGCAATGTCCTGAAGTATAATAAACGTAAATATTTTTCAGATTCAACAAAGGGGATAATATTTTCATGATTTGCGCCCCCCCCTGATTTGGATAGTTTTTTTTTAATAAAATAAAAATAAAAACTGGTTAAATATATTTTATTTTTTCCATTAAGCAATAAGAATCCATCCCTTTATTTTTGGTTTGATTTTTATCCTTTAAATATATTGTAAAATGTACATTAGCATTTTGAGAAATATATTTCAAAATCACCATGGAAAAAAAATAATATAAATTTTCCTACAATTAACCCTCCTACAATAAATTTTACATTCCATGAATCTTCTCTGCGGTGAATTTTAGGTAAACCGTTTCTTTAGTTATTCGATGAGTTGTTGAGGTAAATCACCCTAGTAGAGATTGTTATAGTTGTTGATGTCCGTTAGTAGACCGAAGTTCTTGCCTAGAGTTGATGGATGGGAACTACGCTAAGATAGCCGGTGCTCTCTCGGATCCTATAAGAACGACCGGGTCATGAACCTTCTTAAGAATCATAGTTATGGTGTAGAATTCCTGGGTGTGATTTAGGTTCCAAGTAATTGACATCGAATAATAAAATCTTCTTGAATGTGATAAAATAAACTAAATCCTCCCCTTGCAAGGTCTCATTATGACCTTGATGACCTTCCTCTTCATAGTTCAAGTACTATAAGTCCAATGAAGAATCTGATAAGTTTTGTTCACATTTTTAATCCTAGTAATAATAATCAAAAAATCTCTAAAATATAAGCGCAAGTATTTTTTTTTATAAAGTCTAAGTAAAGTTTAAATAGCTTGACATTAGGCAGACTATAGCTAGCAAAGTTTAAAACCTTGATTTCTCATTACAATTTAAAAAACTCATATAATTTAAATATTTTAAAACAATATTTATCATTTTTTTATTTTTGGTTCTTAGGGCATATTTACACCTAACGTTTTTTATGAATAAAAGTTATTTTTGTTTTAATCGAAAGAACAATTATAAATAAAGAAATGGTTATGCCTACAATGATAGCAAAACAGTCATTAATTCTAGCTGATGAAATGATTAGGAAAGGTTAATCAATGACACTGCTATAGTGATATTTTATTATTCCCTGTCCTCAAGTTTCGGAAAATATTCTCTTTTAATCTTCATTGTGGATGAATTTAATTTTTATAAATCATAATAAATTCCTCCAATATACCTATACATAATTAAATCGAAATTCCAGCTCCGCAATTTACTCACCCCTGCTCATCTTTTCAATGAGATAATCTATATTGTTTCCAACCCATTTATTAAATATACATATCAATAGTATAACAGTGATAATTTCATGAGTATATTTCGTCAATATCTAAATTTATAACACATTTTATATCGATTACGCTTAAATGAGCTCTTACCCAACCAGCCAATGTGCTGAGCTGTTTATTTCGCTAAACGGGGGCCGCTTTTGCTCAATGCTATGATGCTGCTCTACTCAACGATAAAAATTAACCCCAGTGTTTATAGCTTAAATATTATAGAATATTTTGTAAATACAGAAATTACAGTAAACACTTTCAGAATTAATCCCTTCACCACTAATTATGCTAAAAACTCTTAATGAACATATATATATATATACGAGTTTATATTACGTGCCTTCGACACGCTCTCGAAGCTCGGCCCTCCGGGCTGGTGCCCTGCCGGGCAGCGTCTCGGTCCAAAAATTTTATTCCTCTTAAAAAACCACACTCCAAATGTATACCCGTAAACTACCGAAAATACATCGTCTCTTAAAAGTTTCGCCTCTTTAATTTTTGGTGGCGAGGGGGTGAGGGATGAATAATTACCAATATATTTAATGTTTCTTAATTTAAAATGAATTGGAGTCTTTCATTTCAAAATTCGAGTCCAAATTACAATTATATTTCAAATTTGCCTGAGTTAATGAAAATCGATTGGAGCCATCAGTTTAAAAATCCGAGCTGACAATTATATTTCAAATTTGCCTCGTTAATTAATATATATTTAATGTTCCTTAATTTAAAATCTATTGGTGTTTTTTCATTTTCATTCGAATTCAAATGAATACAATATTATCTCGACACAAAGTCTAAATCAAAAATATATAGTTTTAGTAACAGAAATCAAGATATAAATATTAATGTTGCATTGGTGTAATGGCTAGAGCTGTTGCCCTTAATTCAAGAGTTCGTCGGTTCGATTCTAGGCAAGAGGGTAATTTTTTTAAAGAAAATTCTCTCAGCGTTGTTACAAATTAATGTAGGCTCTTATATATAGTATATAAAATAGTATTTTGCATATAGAAGAAACTAAGCACCTCTTTTCTAGATTATATATAAATATTTAATTATAATCATAATTGTTCAAGAAACATAATTACGAAGAGAAAAAAATCACAGTTCATTAATTATAGCTACTTTTTATGCAGTTTTAACGGTTGGGTTGGTTAAAGGTTTGCCTATTCTCAGGGGGCGTAGAGATAGATAATTTTGTTAGCGGGCCAGGGCTTATTGATAGAGCCACATTAGACCTCTTTGAATTTTACAATCATGTTTTTTACATTAAGTAAATGAAAATGAGTATTACAATATTCATAAAATATAAATCAATAAAACTCAATTATAATACCAATATATATAAATATTTATACAATAAAGTAAAATTTTTTGAAGGGCAATCATCTTAGAAGAATCTATAAGTAGCATGAGAACTTAAGATGTCTTAAAATGTCCTTATAGAGTAAATTAATGAAAATATATCTTCTAGTGAACGGGATTAGCCGAGAGTTTAAAGACACTAGCCTCTAAGCAGGAGTCCTGGGGTTCGAGTCCGAGTCCCTGCATTGATATTTGACCGGCTATAATCTGATTCCTAGTCACCAATCCGTCTGGCAAGCGTGGTGACTTAATGCCAACCCCCTTCCATTTGATGGAAGAGGCCTATATTCAGCAGTGGATTGTCGCTATCGACAGGCTGATGATGATGATGATGATATCTTCTAAACAAATCAGACAAAACTACAAATAAATATCTAAGTATAAATAAATAATTAATTTTAATTTTTTAATAATAGAATATATATTAAGCTAAACAATAGATCTAATTAGAAAACCTCATTTTGGCTACTCTTTCTGGCAAGGCGACAAATACTTTTTTTTTTTGTTTACATTGAATAAAGGAAGACTAACATAACATTTAGAGGACACGATTCAGACTTTATAAAGATTAATATTTTTTTTACATCAAATATAATACATATCCATATCGTTTCATTTATGTTAATACATTCTTCCCATTTTTGCATTCCCGTGTCACATTGCCGATTCCCCTCTTTCTTCTAATGCTATTTAAAAAAAAACTCACTGATTAATTGGACTAATCTCAATAAATCCAAAAGTCACCTAATGAAAATTAGTAGCAATTTCAGATAAGATCTAATCATTCCTTTAACTATTTCACTTGTTACAATAAGCAATACTAATAACATTTCAGTAATAGCTATTTTGGATAAGTGCAAATCAATACGTTATCTATATCACTTGTTACAATAAACAATGATATTAATAATTCAGAAATATCCATTTCAGAGAATGGCTAATTTTTAACCGACTTCAAAAAAGGAGGAGGTTCTCAATTGGACTGAATTTTTTTTTGTTTCTCTGTTACCTGATATCTTTGCCAATTGTCAACCGATTTTGATTATTTTTTTTGCATTGGGTTCAGTATAGCTTCCGATTGGTCCCGTTTTATTCATTGTTATTGGACCTTTTTTGTTATGTTTGTTCACGCATAACTTCTTTGTTAATGAACCGATTTTAATGATTTTTTCTGCGTTTGGATCAGTATAGCTCCAAGATAGTCAAGATACCTAAGTATTTATTTATTTATTTATTTTATATATGTTCAGCGAGAACTTTTTGCCTCGTGAACCGATTTCGATGATTCTTTTTTTATTGCAAATGGGGTACCTTAGGAGTGGCCCCATATTAATTTGGTCAAGTTCTGATGATATGATCAATGATAAAATAACGAAAATCCCCAAATCTTATGAGCAAATAATCGAAAGTATAACAAATAAAATCTTTTATAAAAAAATCTTAAAACATTCGTTTAAAACCCACAAACGTTTCGAGAAAACTTCTATATTTATGAATTGAATTTTTTTTAGATTTATTCGCCCGACACTTTCTCTTACGAGTGGCATGCAAGGTATTATATTAAGTCACTATTAATAACATCACAAAAAAGAGAAAAATAAAAATAGTTTTTATGAGAAAAAATAAAACCGACTTCAAAAAAACTAAATGCAACAAATAAAATAATAAGAACTCAAAAATCAAATAAAATGCACTAAAAGGTATAAAATAATTACCTAATTTAGTTACAACTAAACGACGAAATATTAACATAAAATCACTTTTTGAAGTCGGTGCTAAACAAACTATATAAGCGAGCGTACCCGCCAAACGTACTAAGTAAGATCCGTCAAGTGTGATTCATAAAATGCCTATGTTTGGCACTGACTTCAAAAAGTAATTTCATGTTAATATTTCGTCGTTTAGTTGTAACTAAATTAGATAATTATTTTATACCTTTTAGTGCATTTTATTTGATTTTTGAGTTCTTATTATTTTATTTGTTGCATTTAATTTTTTTGAAGTCGGTTTTTTTTTGTTTGTTATAATTGTAGACTGAGGAAGATTTGACTGGAAAAAATTTAATAAAAATTGAAACTTATGATTTGTAACAACAATATTAAGATAAAAATTCTACTATGAATTATTATTTAGTTGACTTCAATTGTCAATTGTCAATTCAAATATAAATATATACCTATGCATTTTCAGCCAAAGTGAGAGACATTACAACAACCGAAGATTGAATATAAACAATTATTATTGTCTTTTTTTTACTTTATTAAACAAATAATACCTAAAAAAAGAACAATAAATAAAACAAACAAAAGATAAATAAATTTAAGTACATAAAATAAATACACACTGTTTTTGTCTCATCGTATAAAATTATAAAAACATCACTAAAATTATACAGGTATATATCGTAAGCAATTGTAATTTCAGAGAAGAGGTTTTTGTTTAGCTCTAGGCAAATAGAAATTAAATAATAGTTAATGCCATTTTTCTAGAAATCATTATTTGTCTACGAAATATAGTAAAAGTTTTCAACAATAAATCTTCTTTATGTTCTTTATACCCGAAAAAAATTCATTGTTCATCCAGTCTATCAGTGGTCATGATAACTCTAAAACAAATCACCGTCTAAATTGGTATGTAATTTAAAATTTAACTTAGTTTTATTTTATTTATTATTTTAATTTTCAACAAACATCATAAATCGTATCTTCTTCTCTGTCTATAATTAAAAAAAATCCTATCTTTGTGGGGAAAGTTATATAATTATTTGGACAGATTTTGAAAACTGAAAAAAGACCATCCATTCAAAAACAAAATACAACAATTAATTACTTTTTAATATTTTATTTTAATGATGATAGTATTTTAATTTTAATGCGAGTTAAGTGAAAGACATGTAGTTCGTTCAAAAATGGTACCCGGTTTTTTGCGATTGATAAAAAAAAGCATTTGGTTTTATTAAATTCCAAATTTTTACTTTTTAATTTACCACACAGGCTATGGTCAAATATTGTAATCGTGCATGAAAAAAGTGGTCTTTTCCTTCTTTTTTTCGAAATATCTCAAAAACGGCTCAAACTATTTTGATTAAAAAAATTGAGCGAAACCATGTCATTTCGCTCTACAAAAAAACTCTAATAAGCGAACATCGAAAAAATTATATTATTTGAGATAATAATTGTTTTGTCAAAATGTCTGTTACTTAGTCTGTTAGTCTGTGCCTTACTAAATTTTTGTGGAGGAGCTTGCTCATAAACTAGTGGGAATATCGAAACCAAATTTCCCACGTAGTTTTCATCCGGTGAGATTAAGAGCTGATTAGATTTTGGTGCATATCGACTCAAAATAAAGGGGGGTGGATGGGGGTTAAAAATTAAAAATCTAGACCATTTGAGCAAATTCAACCAAATTTTGTATACATAATCAGTGGGACCCCAGAAGTCTAAAAATGCAAAAACTAACCGCCCAACATTGGGGGGAGGGTGTATAGTCAAAAAATGAAAATCTGGGCTCTTGTACCAAACTCAACCAAATTTTGTATACATAATCAGTGGGCCCCTCGGAGTCTAAAAATGCAAAAACTAACCCCCTCCCTACATGAATATAAATAATTTTATTAAATATAAGTGAGGGGGCAGGTTGTATGATAAAGTCAAGTGGATGGCCACATCAGAACACGTCAGCTTATTTAAAAGTAAATTTTTGCTTTAATCGATAATTTTCGGATTTTTTCAGTTTCTAACGAAAATAGGTGTCTAATTCTTTCGAATTGTTCATTTATTTATCTTTTGGTTATTTTGGTGACCACAAGATATCGGTGTTGTTTTTCTTATATAATTGAATAATGAGAATCCACTGGTCTCCAGTAAAATGTTCATTCTTCTTCTTGTTTTCTTTTTTCTTCAACATGACCAATTTTAAATATGTGTAAGTATATATTTATCAGGAAAGATGTTTTGACTGAACCCACTTAGATTACACATTTTAATGGGGTAAACTCATCAGAATGCACAAAACACACATACATTTTCAATTGAGCCCCAACGAATTCCATTAGGTTAGTCTTAATGAAAAGTGAATGTTCAAATATTCGAATCAGAAATATCTCGAATTTCATTGGTATTTATTTTAATTAATTAAAAATACAAAGTCTCTTGAAACTGGATATAATTGGTGAGAACCTGTTGAATTCAATTTAAATACCAGAGGAGATAGAGCACTTTAGAAATTTCAAAATCTTACCCCGAAATGACTATATCTCCCTTTTAGGGATAATTAAACAAAAACACTCAAATATGTTTTCTTGTATTTTAATGCTTCACCTTTCTAAACTAAAACCATATCTATATCTTTTCTGGTTTAAGAGATCTTGAAAGTGCTGGAAACCAATTTTGGAACCCTTTCCCCTCTAGGGTTCGAATTTCAAAAAATTCCTTCTTAGCAGACCCATAAATCTATCATAATCTACTAGCCATACACTCCATATTCCATCTTTCTAAGTTCAGCGGTTTGGGCTGTAGGTGAATGAATGATCAAATAATGAATTAATGAAACATCATCTTCCCTTTTTTTATAATTATATTGATACAATAAGGTACAACCTCTATAGTCCGCGGTGGACATTTGTATCGTGAAGATAAGAAGAGATTTAGCGATTGGGTAGGGGTCGAAGGTATCTGTGGATGCTGGTCTTGAAAGATTGAAGGTTATAATTTGCTGGAAAGACGGTCGGGGGAAGAGAGTTCCAGCCTCTAGATGTCATAGGGATAAATGAATTGGAGAATGCGTTTGTTCGATTAGTATCCGGTTTAAGCGCGTAGGGGTGTTGAATCTTAGAAAATCGTGTATTTCGCTCAAATGAAGCTCTTGGTGGGATTATCGATTTATTTCGTCAGAACAAAAGCCATGGTAATATCTATAAAAAAGGGAAAGGGCGGAGACAGATCTAGGATGGGCTAGGGAGTCGAGAGTGTCAGTTAATGCGGGATCGCCTATAAGTCTGATAGCCCGCCTCTGAATTGCATCTAAGGTATGCTTGGAGGCCCCTCTCCACAGATGAGAGAGATATTCAAGACAGGGGCAAATTTGAGCCTTGTATAATATAAGGAGTTGAGTGGGGGTGAAAATGCGTTTGGTTCGGAAAAGAAAGCCAAGCTTACATGCTGCAGCTTTTGCTACTGAGATAATATGGTCATTCCAAGAAAGGTCAGAACCTAAGGTGACACCTAACATTGATATTTTATCACGGAATTCCAATGAGGTCGAATCAAAGGAAAAGTCAGGAAGGTTCCTATCTACGCGCCTAGAAATTAGACAACACTGCGTTTTGCCACCATTAAAGTTTACCAAGTTGTGAGATCCCCATTTTTATATACATGTATAAATCTATGTCTGTTGGCATCGAGCAGAAGACAACTTTATTAATTTTTTCTCTTTATGAATCGACATCTCTACTACTCATGGCAAACAAAATCTTTTAAAAATAATTTTTTAATTCAAATAATCATACACAAAATAGCTAGCTATAGTGCAAGTTTAAGAATTCTCTCTCATAAACCGTTTGGATTATACGCTTATTTTATTTAACTTTACTTATATATAGTTTTACCTGTTAAATTTACCTTAAGTAATATTCAAAGGGATGGATTCATATTCTATTTGACAAAATTGAAAGCTTTTTGTTTATCTATTTGTGTGTCTAGATTCAGATACTCACGATAACTTAAGAAAGAAACCTCGTAAAAAATTCGTTCTCGTGCCTCAATGTTACAAAGTAGGTACTGATCAAATCTTGGCCGTTCTTGATTCACTGCTTCTTATCGTAAAATGAGAAAATTCAGAAAAAATTGATTCACTAAATGAGAAACAAATATGCTAAAACTTGGTAGAAAAGTTTGTCTTTTATAAACTTAGTCATTGTACCAAGTTGCATCTGCTGCATCTTACTAACTCAAACCATTTGCAGACTCGCCTTACAACGATTTACTTTGCTCTATGAATTAATTTAAATATTTTTTAGATTCTAAATCAAGTTATTGCTTATCTTTAGGCAAAGTTATCTTTTAGTGAAATAATTATTTCAACAAACTCTGACTGATAACAAAAATTACAAAAAACGCCGAAATAAACTTTATTTTTCGGGTGATTTGCGTTAAAAATTGTGCGTCTTCAAAAATTTTCATCCAATATGAAATACATTAAATAAAATATTTCCTGTCTTGGAAAAGTTGCTAGTTTTCCTCTAATTTTAATTAATTTAATAAACATTTTTCGTTTCCAAAATAATATGTTTGCGCTTTAATAGTCCGTGTAAATGTAAGGTGATATTTCACGAGGACATATAAGCGACCTTCCTAAGCAAAAATATATTTTAAAAAGAAGTAATTGATTCCTTAAACGAGAGTATAAAATGAAATAAGCTCCTTACATTATTAGCCATTTTAATAATATTTTATAATGTTAGTATATTGTTTCAATCTTTTAAGAAAATTCCATCTGCTTAAGAGAAAAGTAAATTTGAAATTTTTTTTTTTAATATGTCATTTAATTTTATGATGGATGATATTTCAGGAAATATTACTCGTGGGTGTACTAGGGTTTCTAATATCGGGTTTCTATTTGATCAGTTTCATTAAAATTATCTTCCTCTTCATTTTCAATTCACAAGCTTTGGCCTAAAATTGAAAAAATTTTACCATCGTTTTCTTTGCATTAATCATTTGATTTCTACGAATAATTAAGCTCTCATTTTTGGTGTTTTTCCGGAGCTTTCATAACGACTTGATTCCACCATCCATTTCTAAAGACTAAAATATTACTTATAGAGCCAGGCTTAAAGGAGACAATAAAAGAGTGTGTCTTCTGCTGGAATTATACATTTTTTATACTATTTACTGCTTAAATCTACTATTATGACCTAGGCTTAATAGAAAATTCATCTGCGACTTAGTATTTTTAATCTACTTATATAGGAAAAGCGAAGTATTAGAAATTGATTTTTTGAACTCGAAATTCGAATTTCATTTTTTGAATTCTAATAGTATTTAATACGATGGTTTTTATAGTTAGAATTCAATCTATAAAAATGCTGGCCATGGCTCAACAAGTTGCTCAAAAGTCATTGGTCCGACTGTCTCCTGGTCGCGATAACTCAAAAACGATAGGTAAATCTCAAAGAAATGAAATTTAAAATTTAAACTTAGTAAGACTTAAGATAACACTGGAAGATTGTGTTTAAAATCAGTCATCAGTATGTATCAAGAATTTGAATCTTCTTTGTTGTCTAAAACTTAAAATTCATGTATTCATAAACTGGAAAATTCTTTGGGGAGTCGGGTAGCTCAGTCAGCTAACGCACTGGCTTCGCTTCGGCATCGATCGATTATGACGATGTCGAAGTGGAGGTCCGGGGTTCGACCCTAGCTGGCAAATAAAAAATTTCTACCGGCTGAAAACTCGGCTCCCTCACTAACCCTACTAACACTCCACTTATGTGCTGTCTAAATGGGGTTTGTTCCCGGTGACATTAAATAAAAAAAAAAAATTCTTTCGAGATAACCATCTAGATACACTGAGATTTTTGGGCTTATTTATACAACCCTCCAGATGTGTTGCGTTTTTCTTTTTTGTAATCGAATGGGGTGCCTGAATGGTGATACTGCTCTAAAACACTATTGCTTTACTTCTCGAAAGTATAAGGCATTGCCAATATAGGTAAAGGTCAATCAACTTGCTATAACAAAATTAAGCGTATATTATATTATTTCTTGTTTTTGAAATTTTTATTCTCAAGAATATATTGTTTATTCGAGCACTATTTTAGAAATTGATTAAAAATGATTAACAATAGAAGACATAAATATAACCAACGCAATAGTGTTGAGGATTGGCGTAGTTATGGAGTTTTCTAGGGCGTGGGGGGGGGGGGCACCATAAGATTTCAATTTCAGTAATCAGATTAGAGATCAACAAACTTTTTAGTAGAATTGACAAATTTTGGAAATAAGGAAATAATTTAATGAGAAATAAGTGATGCCTCGTAATAATGGAGTTTCGTAGGGGTCACTGCCCCCCTTGCCTCTTCCCTTAACTACGCCTATGGTGTTGAGAGAGATTGATTTTTTGAGAAAATTTCCATGAACCTAATTCAAACAAATTCAATCAGCCCTTAATCTCACTATACCATATAGCTACAGATAAAATTATGTTTTTTCAATTCTTATTGCTAATGCTAAAGGGAACAAACACAAAATTCAGACCCACAGGCATGTTCTTTATTAAAAAAAAAAACTTTTCCTGGGCTCCAAATGAAGACAGATGTTCTCAAAGTAACATCAATTTTAAGCAAACTTGTATAACATGCTCAGAAATAGGTGAATCTCCTCAAAATTCTGGGTATATTTACAGCTGCCTCGACCCCAGTCGTGTACAGGCATTCGTTTAGAATTAATTGTGATGACCATAAGTGTGTTACTGGAGATATATTTATTTTATTTAGAAACCCACGGCTATACTCCTCTAAAGCATATGGCAGAAGCTAGCTAAATAATCTCAGAATTGACTTAGGAGATTTCAAAACGTAATGATATTCAAAAATTGGATTTTTTTCTGATGATAACAATACTTATCCATACCTCGCTCGGGGTACGAAAATGTTCACAATTTATTTGTTAAGTGTTCTCAACGGTAAAAATAAAATTGAACTAAAATTTGAAAAAGTTCACGTTGTTTTTTAAATGTTTTTAGGGGATTTTAATATTACCGTTGACAAAATTCTGAATATATTCAGATCGTATACCACGAACGAAGCTTTATAAAAAAGCAAAATTATTATTTATTTATTTTTTTTTTATAAAATTTATTAAACCAATTATTTTACATTAATTAATGTATACATTGTATCTTTTGCTTCGATTCCGGAGATAACTTCTCCACCATCGAGTGTCCTTGATCATCTTTAGTCCTTGTTTTTAGTAAGAGGAAAAATCTAATTAGATAAAAAAACCTCTTTTCCGATAATTATTTCAATTCCATTATTCCCCAATCAAGTCGATTGGTAATTCATCTCCTCCCATCTCACCCCTTTTCTCCTCTCAATCAATTAATTTTTTTTTTTTTTTTTTTTATAAATTTTATTAAACCAATTATTTTACATTAATTAATGTATACATTGTATTTTGCTTCGATTTCGGAGATAACTTCTCCACCATCGAGTGTCCTTATTTATCTTTAGTCCTTGTTTTTAATAAGAGGAAAAATCTAATTAGATAAAAAAACCTCTTTTCCGATAATTATTTCAATTCCATTATTCCCCAATCAAATCGATTGGTTTGCTAATCTCCCTCCTCCTCCTCTCATCTCCTATCCCATCCCAGCAAAATTATTGAATACTTTAATATTTTATAAATGCATTAATTCCTACCTAATACCGGGCATTAGTGATGGCTGATTGAAAATACATTTAATAATCTTTAAGTAAGCTGTTTGCTTTATCATGCTAAAATATGATTGGATTTGTTTTTCATTTTTATTATTTATCATTTGGTTGTGGGTTCATCATTTCTTCAATTGAAATTTCGATTTCCGAGATGCTTTTTCATAATACCATTCTCCCTCTGCAAAGAGGAAACTCAAATGCAAAAATAAAAGCCACTGGGAAAAAAGAAAGAAAACGACAGAAAGAGAATTTATAAATAAATGTATTGAAGAGCTATTTTAGTAGGAATTCTGTAAATAAAAGCTTTTTAAACCTTTTAATTTGCACTCCCACTCTCGCTATTTGTTCCATCATGCGTGAACAAGTTATGATTACTGGTTTCGTTTTAAAATCATCCTTTCATTCCGTTCCGTGGATGCGAAATGACCTCTGGAATGATATTCGGAGATAAAAGGAATCAAATTATCCAACGGGATTAGTAATTCTCATTTCTTATCAAGGATAACCTGCTTAGAGATTACTGAGAATAAGTCCTTCCGAGATACCTTAAGCGCGATGCCTCTAATGAAGTGTATTTTGTTTCAAAACCACTCCATTGATGAGCCGGGCTTTCGTAGCTTACCTGAATATTCAACAACCGAGTTGAGATCATTTGGGATGCCCTTAAATTATGCCCAGTTTTTTACCCCACCTGGTTGAGCTAAAGTATTAAATCTTCTTAAGTATTTAGATACACTTAATTTAGGTAATACATTTATATTGCAAATCTTCTCAAAGAATATATTATAGTTACAAATAAAAAACGCCTCCTTTTTAGGGTTCCATTCAAAATTAAAATTGGAATATTTATTGTGACGATACAATGTCTCTAACAGTGGCGTGCGGTCGACGGATGCTGTGGATGCGGAGCATCCGTAAAATTTCAAACTTTTTTGAGTATTTTCATAAAAATATAAGGTATACTTCAAAATTTCAGGAGGACCTTTAAATTTTCAAATTATCCGTTATTTCAAATATTTCTATAAACAATATTTTTTTCTTTTGAAAAGTATATAGTATTGGTTCTCGAAATGAAATAAAATTGTTGCATAGTTTCAAGGGGCAATTAAAATGAATGATTTTTCGATAATGCGGTTTTCGATAAAATTTGCAAAAAAAAAGCGAAAATTAAAATAAAATCCAAAAAAGGACACCATTTCCTGTTTGAATAGTCACCAACCGCCACTGGTCTATATATGTCTGTCCGCCTATCCAAGCATTGTAGCTGCAAAGCATCAAAAATCTTAAAACAAATATCAAATTATAAGTAATGGAATAAGGATATTGAAAAAATTCTCTCGAATGCTGCCTTTCCATCACTTATCAATTGAAATATCTACCAGTCCATCTCTCTCTTAGAGGAAATTACTTCTAATATATTTAAAACGATTGATTATTTTTTCGGGGGGGGGGGGGGGGCTCAAATTTTGTGAGGGGTCGAATATAAAGAATATTTTTATCTTGGTGTGGGAAGTATCCTGTAAAGATATTATTTTAAAGAGGTGTATTTTTTTATATATAATTTAATTCACTTTAAAAGGAAGGTAAGGGAGTCAAAAAGTGGGCCCTTTTAGGTGACAAAATCAACTCTGCATTGATATAGAGAGAATAGGGGTTCTCTGCTCGCTAAAAGAGAGTAATAAGATCAGCAACTTTCTATGCGCTGAAATCTGTGGGTTACTTCCAAGTGAGCAAAGTCTGCTCTTCATTCACATTGAAGATGTTATTGGCACGTTGATCTTAAGCCTCTCAAGAAGGAACCGTACTCTAAATTCCAAAAGCTTTGGGCTTTCGCCAATAACTAATAAAATGAGGGAAAGCTCTGGTATGGTCAAAGCGGGCTTTTCAGCTGCTTAATATAATATATTAAAGTTGTTATCGGGAAATAAAGACTATGTTTTTTATGCAGATAATTTACATTTTATTGCCAACTTTGTTGACTTCATAGGGCTCAAATAGTTATCTTCCTGCATATTTGTCATTTTTATAATTATCCTTTCTTAGTAAACATAACAAGACAATTCATTAACATCAAACCATTGTTTACTAAGAAAGAATAATTATAAAAATGACAAATATGCAGGGAGGATGACTATTTGAGCTCTCAAGAAGTCAACAAAGTTGATGAATATTGGCAATAAAATATAAATTATCTGCATAAAAAATATAGTCCTCATTTCCCGATAACAACTTTAATGATTTAATCGATGGACATAACTAATCAAAATAATATTATTAAGTGACAAGTCTTAATCTTTGTACATGTTTTTTGTAACTGTTCTAAGAGAGATTTTATTCATAATTAGAAGTAGAAAAATCGTGAAAAATACTGGAGTTTTTTTGGAACGAAATTCCTTATTTTGTTAATTTTTGTATTTCATTATCGGTGTTCCAGTCTGAAATATTATTTCAGATCGAAAATTTATTCCCTGTAGTTTCATTTTACATCACAAACATAAACGGAAGTTTTTTATGTGTATTTTAATGGAATTCATTTTCGTCATTGGAATATTTTACCATAAAATATAAATATATTTGACAAAAACAGATATATTGAGTATATTTCTATAATTTTTTATAATTTTTCATTTTTTTTTTAATTAAAATGAATACTCCAGAGTTTTCAAATTGGATTTTAAAATATATTTATACAAGGATGATAATAATAGTATTTATCTAATATTTAAAATAACAAAAACATACATACTATTCAAAAAATGAAAACATAAAAAACTGCAATGGGTCGTTGGTAGACTTTATCCATAGTCCTTTGAAATATTAATATGCTTATTCCTTTATTTTTATTTTGTTTGGCTTTCTTGGCATTAACCATTATCTAGCCATTTTACAATACTATACATTATTATTTTTTCTCTCAATTATGTAAGGATCAGATTAAAGTCGGTTTGCAGCGAGTCGGGCTTGAACCCGAGCTAGCTTTATTAGAAAGTATGTACGATGTACGTTACCTACTCGACCAAATGCCCCCCCCCCCCACCCCTCTTACTATAGACTACACAGACTTACTAT
Source organism: Forficula auricularia (assembly GCA_024734495.1). Lineage (NCBI taxonomy): Eukaryota > Metazoa > Arthropoda > Insecta > Dermaptera > Forficulidae > Forficula > Forficula auricularia. Next base: position 15,641,534 of record JALMQS010000225.1, on the reverse strand, counting down.
AGACTAAAGTACTTTAAAATATAATTTTCCTAAAAACTCTATATAACTTTTTTGGGTCCTCAAGGTACTTAAATAGAATTTTAAATTTGGTCAAAATTGGTTAATTCATTTAGAAAAAACTAAAAAAGTACCTACTTGAATAAAGTACTTATTAATGTTCGTCCAATACAATAATGATATAACATAACAAACAATAAAATAACAATTAGAACATTAACATCTATTTGTGAAAAATCGCCGTTTCCATAGAAACTGTCAACCAAGTCTTTCACGGCCTTCTAAGAAATTAGACATTTTTGAAATTTAATACCTACTCACAGACGACACAGAAAAGCATTAGGAAAAAGCGTTATTATCATTATTGTTGTGATTAAATGAAAATAAGAACAAAGTTTTAAACTGTTTTTTTATTTGTCCAGGTCATGCTTGACTACGAAACTTAAAAAAAATTGAAAACTCAATTACCTATTTTGTTTCTTTAATAAATTCGTTAATAAAATATTCTTTAAGCAATAACTGTTAAACGAATGAAGATATCGACATGCGGTTTGAACATATTTTGTTGCAAATTTGATCTACTTTCTGAATCTAATAAAATAATTTTACGGTTCCATTTAAGATTTCGGAGCAAAATTAATAAAACTGTTAACTTTATAAAACACGCCCCTTAGCGAGTGCGGCAAAGAACTAGAATGGCATGGATGGTTTTTTAATTTATTCACCAAACCTTCCTTTCTTGAACCAGACCTTGTTAACAAAATTCCGTTAAGTCTAACTTAAGTTATAGACACTACAGTCCATAAAAGTTTAGCATCCCCTCCCGCCTTTATTTTACGCCCTACAATAAAAAGTCATTTATCAAAAAGATGGACTATTATGGTGGCATTAACGTGAGAGTATTCATTTCTAAACTTATATTGGAAAATTTTCGAGAAAATTGAATTTTTTTATACGATTGAAGCTATTTAGCCACCTAGCGGTGGACGTATGAACTTAAAAAATATTTCCAGCAATTTGTCTTGGCCGATTTCCTCTGAAGGATTTTTTTCCCAAACTTCTACGATTATTAGTTCCTGAGATACGGTACCTCATCTTATTGAATCACCCGGTACATAAATAAATAAATTACCATTTGAAATTTCAGGGGAAAAAGCGACGTAGTTTTTTTCGATTTTAAACTAATGTTGATATATGTTGTTCTATACTAGATTCAGTTCCAATAAATGAAAGGTGCAAAAATACTGATTTCATAATAAAAACATAGTTTCTAAAATTCTGATAAGAAGGAAGCGTATAGCTGAAGACTACTCTACATTCGTTTTATGCCAAATTAGAAATATGACTATGTTGTTTTTCCCCTTGAAGATTCTCTGAGAATTTAAAGTTAAGTTGTGGGCAAAAGAACACTCAAAAATTAGGAATTAATTTCTATGTATTTTGCGATTTCAATTCATAAAACTCACTTGTCAGACCAAGGAATCAGGGCTCAGATATATTGAATATGTACAAACGAATTTTTAAAAATAGTTTTATTTTAGTTTTAGAATAATTTTTAAAAATGTATGAAAAGTGAGAAGAATTATTTTCTACCATGATTTTTTCTGTCTAGCTTATCTATATCTCTCAATGTCTTCGTGTGTCTGAATTCTGAAGATAGATTCATAAAAAGTTCGTTGGCTAATGTTTGTGTTTCCAAAATGAAGAAATTATTCCAAAATACATTATAAGATAAATTTTAATTGTTATATGAGAAGCTATCGAAAGATTGTAGTTAAAATTTTTAAATCGTTTTGTATCAATAAACTACAGCTCTATTCGCTTAAATAACTATGACAAAAAATTTTCAAATCACTAAAATTTTCTATAACCATACCGAGTCTTTGAAAAAGATCCCAGTGTTTCTTTTAATTTAATGAAATGTTCAAAAATAGAATTATTAACCAATTAAACTTCTAGAGCTTTATGTTACTTGAACAATAATATTTTTTCGAGCCCATTGGCCTCACTTTTTCAGTAAATGAAAATCACGATTATATATTTACCATGTATACCTCCATTTCTCCATTATTTATACCAGTTACAAATAGTAAATAGGTATATAAAAAAATACGTCCCCTTTTTCGAATCATTCACTCATTCACCACAAAAATGCTTTAGACAGAAAATCGTTTACCATATGCATTCTAAGAATTGTATAATAAAATTTCTGTTTGCTCTTAAGAAAAAGAAAAAGAAATCGCAAGCTGTCGGATTAGCCCAGAGCGTCTATCATCTATGAATGCTTGGTATTTATTTATAGCTCAATGCCAACCACTTTGATGGCCCGTGTGCAGTGGTTAGGATCATTATTCCCCTTACATGTCTGGATATTTTAATTTTTAAAATTCCATTTCGACCCAGCCAACCCCTATTGCTAGAACAACCCCATTTAAACAAGAGTTAATCGAAAATATATTACTGGAATTCAGTACTTTCTAAGAAAATTATATTAATCTGATGATATTGATATGACAGTTTAATTAATTTGCAAAGAAATTGAATCTATGTTTATCGTAGAAAATTCATTCAATGATAATGGCTTGAATTTCGTTTTAACAAAAATCGGACGTTTCTGATGGGTTTTCTTTTAAAATAAAATTCAACTTTCTCTAATATTAAAAGTTTTCGCATAAAGGATTTAGTCATTTTCATTGACAGGGCTATTAAAATGCAAATTGGAGGTTATTTTGGGTATTTTTTTTTATTTATCTCAAATCTCTAGCCCTCTTTATTTTTATCACACTTTCTACTTTTCTTTTGATTAATATCTTAGGAATCTTGAATTTAGAGATTTCTAAGATAATTCTTTAATATTATTGAGGTTTTCATAGTCTATAATATTTAAACGAAATAAGTGTAACTTCAAAATTTTTATCATATATAAACTTCAGAATCTTTTCTTAAATAGAAACAAAGAGGTTGTCCTCTGCTTGATGCAAATAAACATACACAAATTGAATAAGAGCCCTTTCATCCATACACTCACTCATTTAATATCATAACATGTGGTCTATTAGAGCAGACATGTTGAGTCCAGAACACCATGCAATACTATAACCCTCAGATAATTTAATATAATTTATAAGCGGGAGATACAATTTACATATATATATATATATATAAAATATATATATATAAATTTATATATATATAAAATATTATTTTTTGTTTGAGACTATAATTTTGAAGGCTTGGACCTCATCAGTCTTTTTAATTATAAATATTATTTTTAAATGCTGGAAATGTCATGGTTAAAAGAAAATATTATGTGCCATGAACGGTTCACAAACAACCAAGTTTCATGAAAATAATTATAAATATTATTTTTATTAAAACTGATGATGAGGGCCAATCCTTTGGCTTATAGTCTCAAACAATGTCATATATATATATACAGATATATATTTTTTATATATATGTGTGTATGTTTGTGCAAGCGGGGACAACCTCTTTGTTTATCTTTATGGTACCTTGATGTTCATTTTCTGATTAGGACCAAGACCAATATATGGGCTTTACAGTCCTCAATAACTCACTGGCAGGCATTATAGAAGTTCAGGATTTAAGATATGAATAAAAATAAAACAATTACAGAACGAATGCTGGAAATGTCCATGGTTAAAGAAAATATTATGTGCCATGAACGGTTCACAAACAACCAAGTTTCATGAAAATAATTTAAATTAAAAGTCCACAAATATATTTTGTCATTCAAAATTAAAAGAATGCAATTGAATTGAAATTACTATTTTTTCAACTTAATTATTCTTATAAATTAGTGGTGTTTTTTGAGGCTCTTTGAAAAACCTATAATGTCTTCGTTAGGAAAAAGGAAATAAAAATTTTTTCATGAAAAACTTATCCGCCGAAACGTCTCATAAGTTTTCATGAAAATAAACTTGTTAGAATATAAAGAAATTTTATTTTATTTTTCCTAACGAAGATATTACATCTGTTTTAAAGGTTTTCAAGAGCCTCAAAAAACACCACAATTTATAATTTTAAAACATTATAGTACCACATTTAATTATTCTTGGCGAATTTAACTTGACTGCATCCTAGATTTCCCTACTTTGGCCTATTTTTTTACAGAAATGTTTTGGGTGGGATTATAATATCTAGATTCTAGATCGTTAAGAACTAAATTATTTTGATGAAATTTATGTAATAAAACAGCCCTACAATTTTAAAAGTTAAAAGCACCTCTTTTCATTTAAATTTACAATAAAACACTCTTAGGATGGTTGCTCTATTCGTGCCGATATACGACATTGTGCCGACCAAAAAAAGTATTAATGAATAAAAGAACCGAAAAGAACTATACGAGCGAAGCCATAATTTGTTAATGAATTGAATTGTATTAATACCGAAGTGATCATTAGGATGCCTCAGGAGACCTTTCAATTTCAATTCGCATTTTTCTTAATTAAATTGTTATTAAATTATTAAATAAAGAATGGATGCGAAATGTTATTATCCGGAAACCTAATTAATATAAATGTATAATAATAAATACACTTCAAAAATGTGTTAATCTAGTGAATGGAAATATTCTTTTCCTATGGTTTGAAAATAAATCTCGTCTAAATACTAAATTTTCAACTTTGGGAGGAATAATCAAGGGTTAATCGGCTCAGAATGTTCATTGTGAATTCTTACAATGTTTTTGTAGCTAACCGTGTTAGAATTATCCATAAAAATAAAAGATACTGCCACTTCCGAGTTAATTTCTTTTGTATGGATTTCTCTTTAAGATATATGTATTTATATCAGTTATTTTAAAAGGGTTCTTTGAGCTTGGATCAAAAAATATGTACACGGACATTAAGAAACTCCTTAAATCTTTCGTCCATCGCAGAAGCTTCCCTTTTTATAAAAACTAGTTGCATATCGGACCTTTGGCCTACAAGATGCTTATCAATATTGCTCGGGCTAGGGAAGGTTATTTAATTTGTCAAAGTGTCTTTCGAGCATTTTGGCTAAAGTTCGTGTTCTTTTACTGCGAACGTAAACTACAACTACCTATATTTATTATTCTGGTTACTTTTTTTCGGCCTCAGATACTAGAGTACATTTAGCCAGATCCTCTGTAATGTGATATTTTGTTTGAATGCTAGTAGCGTTAGTGTAGGGTCCAAATGATAGCCAATCAAATTTTTGCTATCAGCGAATCTTGAACTTAGGTTTTGGGGGAAATATGCGCTTCGCAAACATCTCTTTCGCACTTTAATTTGTTACAAATCAAAGTAGCTCATTTGCCTATTATTGACATCTAGTTACTGAAATTTTTACCCTTTCTTCCTCTTAAAAAGATTCCTTTATCCAAGCTCATAAACATAATCGTATAATTTCACCTCAACCCCTGAATCCTCATTTCTTTTCATTCAAAAATAATTTTAGAGTTTCATTCCGAAAGATGTAAAAATGGAACCCTAATTGTCTGTTTGTATGACTGTCCCTTTGTTGCGGTTTTAAAGCTTCTTTAAGAAATCTTACTTTTGCAGTCTCTAGAACCCTAATTGATAAAACTCAATTGAAAACTGAGTTGTTTCTTCTTGGATATATCTAATCGTATAACCCGAATGGGCTTTAGGTGTTTGGGAATTGAAGATAATATGCAAAGTACCATTTTAAGAAATTCATTGATTTTATTACACCCAATGATAATATCTAAGAAAAACTGTAACGACAAAAACGCTAATATTTTTTTGAAGTGAACCTACAATGGTAAGAAAAAGCTTGAAGTATCTTTTAAGCAGGTGCAAGCTGTATTGATTAGCTAGGGACTTGTAACGTTCGGATGAGTAAAATATCGTTTGGACCGTAGATTAAATTGAATATGAATTGTCTCGTATTACCCTTTATTGATATAAGTTATTTATTGATTCTCATTCAAATATCCCTCACAGCTTTTCCTGTAGAAATTCCTGAGATACTCTTTGGTAAAGAATTTCGGATGAAATCTCTAAGTTAAGGTGATGTATTGTATGAGATTGTCAGAATATGTCGGATATTGATCCAACATTTCAAGACTGACTTTGGTATCAAATCTTTCGATAAACGCTAACCAAGGTAGGTACAATGAATTCTTGAACCCTACTTCTAAAAAAATTCATACAATTTTTTCCTTTTTCCCTTTCAGTATCTACTGTTAATTTCTCATTTTATCTACCGGTTGTTAAATACTTTCGACTCTTCAGCCGACATCTTGCCGACCAAGAGAGGGTTCTTAATATCAATCTGTTCAATTCTCTTCATTTCTTAATTATTAGTTAATAAGTAGTAATCCTATCCAAATTATTTCCTTCCTCTCACTCGCGATGCCCATTTTCAGAATTTTACTTTTTGATGGGACTTTTCACTGGACCATCGCAACCTGTATCCCAATTATGAACTCAATAACATAAAAAAATTAGGAGATATGAAAGCTTTTGTGTTTAAGAATGCAAAATCAAAAATCCCTTATTTTCGGTTCAGGGGTCAAATTTTGAAAAAATGAAAATAAAAACCACTTTCGGGATATTTCAACATTAAAACTAAATATCAAAATTGAATGCTAAAAAAACTTGAAAACCTTAGGAGATAAATAAAACCCTTTAAAAATCTCAAAAATTTAATCCAAAATGACTATATCTCCCTTTCAGAGGCGGATAATTGAAAAAACTCAAATATGTTTTTCTTTTTTGTATTGTAATACTTCACTTTTCTAAACTAAAACCATGTCGATATCTTTTATGGTTTAAGAGATGTTGAAAAAATCTGAAAACAAATTTTGAGGCACTTTCCCAACTTTAGGATTCGAATTTCAAAAATTACTTCTTAACTCACTAAATCATAAAAGAATATACAGTCCAAATACCATCTTTCTAGGTCCATTGGTTTAGGCTATTCGAGAATGAATGAATGAATGAAATATAATAATAAAACTTGAGCAATATTAAAATGTTTCACCTAGAACCAACACCTAACTCCTTAAAAGTTATGAATGAATGAAACGCCACCTTCTGTTTATATGGTATATATATAAAGATAAAGACTAGCTGCAATGCCCGCCTTCAAATTAACTGATCGACATGAAATTTCGAACCCGGGACGCACAATCTGAAGAGGGCCCCTTATTATGAAATAAGTATGTGTTTTTTATTAAGCGGAAAGCAACAATTAATGCCACCAAAGGTTTTACGTTTTTAAAAGTTATTCTTCAACGAATCGCTGTGGCGTTGTCCTTGTGGATTGTTATTTTAATGAAAAAAATATAGTGTACTGGTTAAGGTCCTAAAAATAAAAATTAAACTAACATTAACTACAATCACATACATTTTTACTTTCCAAATGTCCTAAGGGTAAACGCCTAAACCGAACATTTTTCAATCAAACTTTATTTACATTTACATACATATAAAGCTTAATTCTTCTTGAATCCATTGAGTATAGTCACATGGTCACGTAGATCTAAAAAAAGTTACTGAATTGTATTAAAAAGAGAATTTTCCTGCACTAAACTGTACAATTTTACCACGTTTATATTATAGCCCAAGAGCCCACGACGGCCAGACCTTCGTTATTTTATAAAAGCTGAAAGTTTTTCTGTGCATGTCCCCTATACAGGTGAGAACGACCAGCGACTATAGAGTTTGGGTTGTGGTTACGTTGGCAGGTAACAGGTAATAAAGGTGTATAAAATAGTACTTTAAATTCGTTAAAGTATAAAGCTCAATTTTTTTATATTTTCTTCGGGATAACTTTAGAAATCTCGTCATCCATTGCCGGACACTTATGACAGTTGCTACCCCCCTGCAAGACACCCATAAACTTTAATAAATTATAATTATACTTTCGTTA